>JANHGB010046766.1:0-31494 GCA_026283785.1 Coracopsis vasa
AGTAGCAAGCGATAGGACAAGAGGAAATGGCCTCAAGTTCCACCAGGGGAGGTTTCAGTTGGACATTAGGAAGAATTTCTTCACTGAAAGAGTTGTCAAGCATTGGAACAGGCTGCTCAGGGAAGTGGTGGAGTCACCATCCCTGGAAGGATTTAATGGGCATGTAGACATGGCATGTAGGGACATGGTTTAGTTGTGGACTTTGCAGTACTGGGTAATGGTTGGACTTAATGATCTTAAAGATCCTTTCCAACTTAAATGATTCTATTTTTCTAAATAGTTAAGGAAGTTCCCGTAAAATAAACAACCTTCTTTCAAAAAAAAATAATTTAGGTATTAAAGTTAAGAGCAGAAAGATCTTTTTAAAAAAAAATATTAGTAACTTGTCTAGAGCATGAGAAAACTGGAAAGAGAATTGGTAAGAGCCAGACAGTTTTTCCTGTGGCAGGTAGCAATAGCTACTGACAGGCATTCAACACAAAACATGTTCTGCAGATGTTCAGATGTATCAGTCTACACTGTGAGCTCACTGGGGCTCATATCTCATACTCCCCAACAGCAGGAACAGCTTCTGGAACCTCTGTCTAGAGGTGATTGTGAAACCCAGTGACTCAACAACAAATACACACATGTGGATTTGTCAATAGACATTTTAGCCTACAGATAGCAGCAGGGGCATTTTATGAATGCAGACAGGATGTGGCAAGCATGAGGTTTCAGCCCCAGAATTTTTCATCAAGATTTTCCTTCATGACAGCAAGTTAAAGATTCATGAGAATAAATTAGTCTATTCTGTCAGAAACATATCATTGACATTCAGGCTACATTTAGATAAAGCACTTCAGGAACAGCCTAAACTTGCAGCAGCACAAAGCTCAGCATGTACTATGGGAACAGGGTAAGTCCTTAGCTTCAGCAAGTTTTGAGGTTCAAAAAGGCAAAGTGCAGGGTCCTGCATTTAGGCCACAAGAACCCCATGCAATGCTGCAGGCTAGGGGAATTGTGGCTGGAAAGCAGCTTGGCAGAAAAGGACCTGGGGCTGCTGGTCAACAGCAGCTATGCATGAGCCAGCTTGTGCCCAGGCAGCCAAGAAGGCCAATAGCATCCTAGCTTTTATCAGATATATGGCCAGCAGGACTAGGGCAGTGTTCGTCCCTCTGTACTCAGCACTGGTGAGGCCACACCTCAAATCCAGTGTTCAGTTCTGGGCTCCTCACTACAAGAAAGACTTTGAGGTGGTGGAGCAGGTCCAGAGAAGGGCAACAAAGCTGGTGAAGGGTCTGGAGAACTTGAAGGAACTGGGGTTGTTTAACCTAGAGAAAAGGAGGCTCAGGGGGGACCTTATTGCTTTCTACAACTACCTGAAAGGAGGTTGTAGTGAGGTGGGGTCAATCTCTTCTCCCAAGTAACAAGTGATAGGACAAGAGGTAACGGCCTCAAGCTGCACCAGGGAAGATTTAGATGATTGGATATTAGGAAGAATCTCTTCAATGAGAGGGTAATCAGGTATTGGAACAGGCTGCTCAGGGAAGTGATAGAATCTCTAGTTGATTCTATGATTCTGTGATTCTATGATCAGTGTTGGCATTTGAGCTTCAGTCTCACCTTAGAAACTCCTGGACCCAGAATATATTTCTAATGAAATTCAATGAGAACCCCTTTCAGACCACTTCCTAAAGACCTGCATTTCCAGAGAACAGTGTGACATAGGGGAAACCATTACAGAAGCTGTGACTAGTCAGACCCTTTCCTGATAGAACCAGCAAAACTATTCCAGAAAGAGCAGCTCTATGAAAGAAAAAACCACTTTTGTGGTTTAAGTGGTCCTATGCAAGACAGACGAGCAGAACAGCAAATATTCACACCCACCCAGTGCCTAATTATTGGAGCTCAGTCTACAGCATCTTCAGTCTGACCTTTCATCAACACAATCTGTTTTCATCAAGGAAAATGTGATGACAGAGCAGAAGCTAATCGCCACTTTTCTGTTTTAGTTTGAAGCATGGTCTTACAAATGAGGCCTGACAAAGTAACTACACAATTATTTGGTTGAAAACAATGATAAAGGATTTGCATATCACTCATTAAAACAGTGGGGAAGCATAGTTTAAAGCACAGATATGCATGAAGTCTGGTGCTTTTTGTTGTCATCGTGTTATCACAGTTGTTTGCATTAAAAAAAAAAAAAATTATATTTAAACATATGTGCCTTTTATTCCTTCCTTTGTGCGTTTGTATGCCAATTACAAGTTTTCTTGACTAGAAACTGTTCCAGGCAGGACTCTTTAGATGACTGTGGAAAGGCTGCCTAATGGGTCAGCCTTACAGAGAAACTGCAAATGCATAAAACACTTGCACCCAAAGCAATTTAAGCAAGAGCTGCTCTGCTTCTATTCTATTTACTTATATGACAGAAAAAGCCATTTTGATCCCCAGAAGAGCCAGAGACCAAGGTATATTTGGGTGACATGGTTTAGTGTGAGGTGTCCCTGCCCATGGCAGGGGTGTTGGAACTGGATGATCTTAAGGTCCTTTCCAACCCTAACTATTCTATAATACTATGATTCTAAGACACACTTGCACCACTAGGATCCTGTGGGGTGAATGCAGGTATCAGAGCACCCTCCTAAGCCCCATCTGACCCTTGTTGCCTGCCACCCCCTATCTTGTCACAGGACCATGGTCACCAGGGATGGAGGGGAGCACCCATGGGAGTTCCCTGTCCCTGTCTCTGCTCAATCCTTGCTCCCTGGTCTGCATCCATTGCCATCCCGGTGGTGACCAAAGACAGCCCAATAAAGCATGGTCAGTGGCCAAACCCTGGCAAGGAGTTGGACTTTGCATTAGGGAAGGTGCTGAAGAGTACATCTGGGGAGTCGATGTAATAAGCAGGATGATAAAACTGGGGTATACATGAGCCACTGGTAAGCCAAGAGAAGCAATCCCAAACTCCAATATAGCCTGGTGGTTTTCGGCCAAGGGCCTGGGCTGGTGGCCATATGAACTTGTACTGCATATGCTCCAATTCCCGGTCTGTGCACATGGCCTTGCGCAGCATCTGAGGGGCCTGAGCTTGCTGTTAGGAAGTGGGATAAATTAAGAAGGATGTTCTTATCTCCTGGAGTAGCTGTGGATATACAATCCCTGCTTCTTGACTTCCTGGAGGTGTCTTTGTCCTGTGGCTTCTTGGAAGAGATGCCTGGCTGGAGAGGTCTGGACAGAGGCTGGGATCTTCAGAAGAGACCCCAGGAGGAAGAACCTCATTTGGGCAAGATCATCCTCTTGGTGAAGTAGGGAGAGTGCTCAGGTGACAGGTCCTTGGGGGCATGGCACCGGCTGTCATTGAGCCATTATTGAGTATTAGTGACCTGAGGGTGCAAAGGAAGAAGAGCCCAGGAGGAGGGTGCTGAAAACAGGAGTGACATTTTGAAAGGGTCAGTAGCGGCTGTTGGAGCATCTCTGCTCCGACTGTAGGTACAGCTTATGATATATGCTAAAATCCTATGGTTAGCCATGCTTTTATTCATTTTGGTTGAACATCCGCTGCTTCCCCAGAGGAATTTCCCATTCACACTTGATGCAATGAAAGAAGAATGAGGATTACTTTAGTAAAGACACCACATAAGAGTAAATTCTTTAAATAAGACAGAGCCAGAGGGGACGTGTCTATCAGAGACAATTAAGCCAGAAGCCCTGAATGGGCCCTGCCATTCCGAAGTCCCTTTGGTGCTGGTTGCCAGGGGCTGAGGACGGCAAACCCCCCAACCCACAGCAAGGTTTGATGATGAGCTAAAATTTATGATGTTTTACCATAAACAAAATTATTTTCCTTTTTAAGCTCTTTTATATAAAACTTAATGAAACTGGCTCAGCACTAATTACATTTTCACATTTTCTTAGGAAATTAGAGGTGATTTTTCACTATGCTCTTTGAAAAGCTGATAGCAATTCTTTTATTGGCCAGACACTACATTTTCTTACCAAAAACCATATTTCGGGTGGTTTCCAGAAACAACAATAATTTCAACAGAAAGCACTGATGAAAAATCATAGAAAAGATGCCAGTTTCAAAGCATATGAAATGTGAAAAAACCAAATTTCTTTATTTTTAATTTTTTTTCTCATATGGATCTATTTCTGTTTCCAACTAAATTTTGATCATCTAATAACAAAGTTTTCTTGAGAGGAAAGAAACCCCAAGTTGACCACAGCAGCACAGCTTAGAGTTTTAGCTAATGCAAGTCAGCCCACCTCCAGAGGGGCTACACTCTGTGTAGCACAGAGGGAATATTTAGCCCTATGTGTTTATGTAGTGTCTTCACACCATTCCATTTGCTGCTGAAACCAGTAGCAGCACTCCTGCCCGGACCAACAGGGCTGCGATTGTACGACGAAGAGCAAAAAACCCTGCGGAGATAGAGGAATATCATAAGCAAATAAAAAATGGAAGTTGAAAGGTGAGGTTTGAGGAGAGGAAGTGACTCATGGGTTGGGAATGAGGGATGGGGTCTCGGGGAGCCTCAGCAGCTTGAGCTTCAGTGACCCCCGACTGCGAGGAGTCGTGGAGAGGACAGAGGAGAGGCCAAGCATGGAGCAATGAAATGAACAGTTGGGTCCAGGGAGAGCTATGAAACCCTGGAAGACAAGCCCATGGCGGTCATGCAGAAAGGGGAGGAATATCCAGCGTTTCCAGACTGTCTCTGCTGTTTATTCTTCCCTTGGCTTTGATCGGGGGCTGTGTGAGACATGACAAGGTAGAGACCTGAGGGAAACCAGTAAAGCTGAAGCATCTACAGCAATAGTTTAAAGCTGCGCTCAAGCTCCTGACTTCACATCTGCTGTGCTGTATAGGGAAAGGGCAGCAGTATTTCCTAAGCCACTGTAGCATAAAGGAATGTGGTAGTATATTTTAAATAGTTTGGATATCCTTGAATGAACCCCCTGACCTCCTCCTGCAAAAGCCACCAGAACGCAGCCAAGCCATCAGTACCTGCAGCCAGTGTGTGTTGGGGAACGATGCACGGATGCCACAGCAGTGCACAAGTATTGCATCAAGCCATGCAAGTGCGGGGGTGAGACAGGGACCCGGTCCTCTTCCCACCACTCTCCAGTATATCTGTGTCTGTGTGTAGAAAGGCTTGGTGTATTGCATCTGGTTGCAAAAAAAAGCTATTTGGACGCTGGCTGTGCCTTAGCAAATGGTGCCTGAAATAACACAAAGAAGATCTCAAGCCTATAAATGGGGCTGGCTTGTGAGTTGGAGGGCTTCTTGCAAAGGTGCTGTAGTGGCAGCTTGAAATGAAGCTGTATGCTCACTTCTCCGCCTGCCCTAACCTCATGTCCTGCTGTCTGCACCCTTGTCTTCTGCTCTGCATGGGTTAATGCTCCCAGGGCATGTTCACAGCTCTGAGATCATGCAGAGGGCAAGTGCCAACAGGCATCCTTGGTCTCCCCTGACTTCGGCAACACTGAGCTGTTCTTGGCTTCATTAGAGCCTGATTTGCATGGTATGGAAATAATTGGCTCTCATTAACTTAGTCTGGGCGTGGTTTTCAGAGGGATGCAATGCTTACAAGGGAGTTGTGGAGCAAAGTGGTGTTTTCTACCATTATAGGGAAAGGAGAGCACATATATATATATATAAGTAGTACAGACCTGCTTTTGCAGGCAGATAAAGCTTTTTATTTCATCTCATTGTAATGAAAACAGATTTTAGCTTTAGCACCACTTGGTGTCATTTAATTTCTGAGCATCCCAGATACACCTTTATCATTCACACATGGTTTGGCTCGAGTATTTCTAGTGACAAAGCAAGCTGGAGATGCTGCTTTCTCAGGAGAATGCAGCATTACCTGGAAACCCTGTTGGTGCCTGAGCTGCCTTGTACCAGGACACCAGAGAGATTTAATTCAAGGTCTGTTCCCCAGGGTAATACAGCCTCAAGGAGGTAGAGCTGAAGAAGACCCCATTGATCTCTTGGTCCTTCTACCTTCATATATGATCATTGTTTCTGAGGACTGAGGAGGCAGAGCTCTGTTACTGGGAACATGAACTTATTTGGTGAGCTATTGCTGCACGGAGATGCTCTATATCCCGGTTTCTAGCATGGATGCTGAAAAGCATAGTTTTTAATGATACTTTCTGGATGGAAAGCCCCCGCAATACCATACAGAGACTACCAAAGCCCTGGCTGGGCTTCTGCCTCCATGGAGCAGTTTCCATGCTCGCATCCAGAAGGCTTATAGCCAACCTAGTTTAAACGCAGCGTGTGGCAGAGCTCAGCTCAGTGGAGACGAGAGTCAGTCAAGGTATGTTTGATGGTTCCCATCTCTCCTGATCAATCTTCAGCACTCATGAACTAAAACTGAGCTTTTGACTGTAACAGGGGAATTTCTCTCCTACTTTCATAGGCCAGCACTTGGATGAGGCTCAGCAGCAGTTTTAGTGTGGATTCTACTGGGCATAATACTGGAGACTTTAATTGTAGGAGTTGGCTTGGAGTCCTCTATTTCTTGAACACTGTTGAGACAAACATCCTGGCCAAGGAATCAGTGCAGGCACCCTCTAACTTTGAGGCAGTAAGCTGGGCCAACTATTGCTGTGAAGCACTGAACAGCATGCCGGCATCCAGCCTAGCTTTGCCTTTAATAATGCATAAGGCAGTACATGACATTGATGTGGGCCATGCACTTAAAGAAGAACACTTAAAGAACCCAAACACTGCAAAGCAGTGCTGCTCTGGAGCCAGGGCAGCGATGCTCCTAATGCTGTCCATCATACATTGGTGACGACCTTCTGTGTATGTTTTAGCCCCATCTCTTCACAACAAGCCCCTCCCGGTGCTGACAAGCTCCACCCAAAGACACCTCTCCTATAAATCACCCTCCAGTTAGAGCAGGCTTTTCTCTGCAGTTGAAGGTGCTGAGCATGGGGAGAGGATGGAAGAGTGTGCCCTGCTTGGAGAGGAAGAATAGGAAAGCTAGGTTAGTGGCCAACCCTCTGCGAGTATTTCTTCTGCTTGTCCTCCAATTAGGCCAGCAATATCCTTCTGCTGTTAGAAAATAATCTCTGTGATATTCACCAGTGATGGATTTGTTGGTTGTAAAGCTAAAGAGACTTTGGGCTTAGGGAGCCTGACCTTAGGTCTAGCTCTTCTGAGCTTGGGAGTGCAGGCTGGTGTTTTAGCTGGAAAGCAGAAATTTTTGAGCTAGTAAGTAACAATAAACAAGCTTAATGTTGGTTTGTTATGCCTCTGTTAGAAGGGGTTTAAATGTGGAGCCCTGTTTGTAGAGAGAGACAGGTTAATACCAAGGAAAGGAAGCTGGTTGGATGCTTTTTTAATTTTGTTTTGGAAAACCTTGAGTTTTTTTGTGGGAGAGAAAAATATTTCACTTGCTTTCGGAAGCTATTTTTAATGGTTTGGGCTTTTTTAAGCATAAGCTGAATTTTTGGTGCATAACTGCTACTTCCTCTTTTTCCTTACTAAAATGGTAGGTGAAAGATAAAGGAGGTAGGAGAGGAAAAAAACCCAATGTAAAAGGATTAGCGCCTCTCCCCTAGTCTTTTTAATAAAAGTATTTGCAAAATAGCTTTTCAAGAGTAAACATTGCTCCTTCTTGAAGTTTATGGGATGCAAACAGTGGTATTGCGGTAGAATGTGCCTTTCACTTTTTAAAACAAAGTTTAGCCAAATATCTGTAATATAACTGGAGGGTCTTAAACTGTGTTTACCTGCATGCTCAGAAGCCTTTCCATTACATTCTAGAAACTCAGATATATGGGTTCTTTTTTCTTTCTTTTTTCCCCCAGACCTGTCTGTGCTGTATGTCAATGATGAAATAGTTGCAGTCTGGATAAAGCTTTTTAGTGCTGAGCATGAAAAAATAAGTAATGGGAATGCAGCTACTCTGCCTCTCCCCTTGGAGAAGGAAGACTCTTGTGACCCAGTTGCCATAGTGTCAGTCAGAACTGATTTGCAAATGAAGGGTCTGGAACTCCAGCATGAGCCTATTACTACTCCAGGAGTTCATCCCATAATTTTCTCTGTGCTTTCGTCTGCTTTCTTGCTCAGGGGTATGGCCGGGTGCCAGCAATGTGACAGCAAGGGGTGAGCACTGCCAGCAGATCCATTTTGAGCTTAGCTATGGGTATCCCAGGTGAAAAGTGTTAGCTAACAAAGTCTGCCTCGAGTGTCAGCCTCCATTTCTAGGAGGAGACTTCAGCTGGGATGTCCTTTGAGAAAGGAAAGAACCTGCCCTTTATTATTCTACTCCTCTGCAAGGTGATTTTGGCTGCAGCTTTTAAGCCTCCATTTCCAGGGCATTCCATGTTCCACGTACCCACCAGGACATAGTTTAGAAAGATGCTGGTCGCTAACATAATTGAATGGTTGGGGTTTCTGGGGAGGGGAAGATCTTGGACAGCTTGTGATGGGTCTCTGCTTTGTCTTCTGCCCAGGTTCCCTGGGGTGCTAGCAATTGGGATCAGTTATCAACAGGACAGGAGTGCCTAGCTGTAACCTAGCACCTGGATTGCAAGGTAAGG
This sequence comes from Coracopsis vasa, assembly GCA_026283785.1. Lineage (NCBI taxonomy): Eukaryota > Metazoa > Chordata > Aves > Psittaciformes > Psittacidae > Coracopsis > Coracopsis vasa. The sequence continues at coordinate 8,545 of JANHGB010046766.1, forward strand.
ACACAGGGACATCTTTCATTCTGAAGGAAGAGAAGAAGCTCCACCAGCTATGCCAGGCAGCCAGCTTGATGTCTTGCTGTTGTGTGTCTCCATCCGTCATTGGCTCAGAGGTGAGAAATATTTACTATGCTCGGAGAGATAAATCTAAAGGTGAAGCTGATTGTTGTCATATATTTATTGCTTTGTTGTATCCATGTGGAGCTTTATCCTGTCCGTATCTTCCCTCAGTTCTTCTGTGGTGTTACAAAAATTCATTCTGGTTAAGTTCTTTGCAGTAGTGTTGAGGGCAGCTTTGGTTGATGTACAGGGCTCTTCCTCTAGATTTGAGGACTGAGATGTGACATGGATGGGGTTACTTTCATTTATATTGTCAAAGGGAAAGTTTAAAAGTTGTTTTGATGTATGTATTGTGTTCAAATGAAACTGTATCTTTGTATTCAAATGAAACATTGGTGGAATGTGGATTTTTTTGCTGCAAAGGAATGTTGTTTGCTTCATTACATTGTGTGAACCTTTAGAAAGAGTGTTTGGAAGTCTCCTGAGGATAAGGGACTGGATGTATTTGTGTTGCCTGCTAAATTGTCCCATGTAGTAATGCAGGCTGATGGGATAGGAGAAGGTCACCTGCACTGAGATTTCATAGTGGGCAGACTTAGTGAGCAATATATGTGACTCTGTGATTTGCTTGCAGAGTCCGGAGTGGCAGTAGTACTGTGCAATAGTGTGTGGAACTGCTTTTGAGGTATGATTTTTGTTTTGCTTACCCAGCCATATTATTTTAGGACAGATGTGGTGGTTTGCTACAGGTGCTTCTGGGGTGGTGAATGAGTGGTGAAGGAGATCAGGTGTAGCCGGGGCTGTAATCAAACACTAATTCAGCAAACCAGGCCTTTTGGCTCTGTGAAACCATGTTGAAAATATTTATTTTCCTCTTGGGGAAGGATGTGTTTGCACCATCTGGGATTTCTGGGAATTCCTCCTTCTGGATGGGCTTAGCCACAAGTAGAGCAGGAGCTGTGCTCATCTAGTGTGCCTGTCCATGCAGCTCTAGCTGGAGACTTCACTGGGTGATCCTTGCATTTGGCACAAAGTCCTGGGGCTGAGCAGTTTCTAATGGCACAGGAAGAAAACCAGTTTCAAACTGAAGCTACTAAATGCTAGGGAATGCATCTGCTCCTCTTGCTAACTTCATGCTCTGCCGAGGTTTCCTAGCATGTTCTCACTCAGCTGTTTGCCCAGGTTTGTGGAATGGGCATTGGACATCTTGTTTGGTAAGGAATGGAGATGTCAGTGGGATTCAAGCAGGCCTTGAAGAAATTTGGGGTTGGTTTCATTCCCACACCCCTTGTGGGTGATTTGCCTCGTTGACTGTGCCAGTTTGGTTCAGCTTTAGGTACAGTTTTGGATGGTTTTGGGCATTATTTAAGCCTGTGTAATATTTTATTCTACATATAAAATTATTCTTTGTGCATAAACATGTTTAATATTAATACAGAGACACTAATCCTAACAAATCCCTTTTAAATACAGGTTACAATCCTCACTGCTTGGGTGAAAATCTTTCCGCAGACACTTCTTGACCCTGCTTATGTGTTGATATTTGTTACCCATTTTTGGCACAATCAAAGACCTTCTCTACAACATCTGAAACCAGATTCTCTAAAATGTTAAGAGTGGTATATTTGACCTTGTGTTAATTATATGTGTCAGTGATATTTAAGTGGTAGAGGTGGGGAGATGTGTCAAAGATTTGAGTTTTGCTGAGCAAAGATTCAGTAGCAAAACAGGACGTGGCTTTTATAAAGAGAATCCAGTCTCTGGCAACATCAGCTCCAGATTCTGGAAGCCAGAGCCCACAAATATGGGCACTACTCAAGTCTGCTTTGATGCAGGAAGGCAGCATTAGATCAGGTTTTGTTGGGATAGCGGAGGTAGAGTGGGCACCAATCTAATGTACTTGACATTGGAGCAGAAGAGCTGAGGTGATGCCTTGTACTTGGGCAGGATGTCTTCTGTTGGGAATGAGAGCAGCTGCATCACAATCTCCTGACCAGGTCTCTGACATGCGAGCTCTGGATTGTATCCTGGAAATATGCAGCTTAAATGGCAAGGCAGTTTCTGACCCATTTCCTGAAATGTAAGAAAATTCTGCTTTAACGAAGGAAAATAAGATTTTCCTGAGCAATGAATCCAATGAAATCTTTGTTGCAATCTTCATTTTTCATATGGTCTTGTCCAGAATGGTTTCTCATTTCTCTGATTTCCTAGTGCTTCTCTGGACAGCAGCAGACACAAGATGCATCTGGTTCTGAGCTGTTTGTGGTGTTTAGCTGGTTGCATTTCCATGTTCATAGGATAGTTTAACTGCGTTTGTTTCCTTTGCATTGAGGGACACAAATGAGGCTTCCTTTATTTTACTCCTTTGTTTCTGCCCTTTCCTCAACCAATTCACAGCATTTTTGGTTTAAGTTCAGTAGATTGGCCAAGGGGTAGAAAAATTGGAAGAGTGGGTTCAACATTTTTAGGAGAATGGAGAAATCAACAGCATCATTGCATCAGTGTCTTTAGAGTTAGTTCATGAGGTTAAGAGAACAAAGTTAAGTATTAACACTTCAAAGATGCTATGACTTTGTTAGTATTTAGGTTGCCATCACCAGGAGAGAATGTACTAATTCATATCTTTGGTGTGGGTGAAGAAAAACAGTACCTGGATACCAGACCTGTATTCAAAGCAGGATTAGTGAGGAGTGAGCTGTAAAGAGAAATCAGGTACTCTTAATCTTTGGTCTTAAAATAAGATTGAATGTTCTCTTAGATGTCCTGTTCAGTTTGAAATTACTGGGCTCAATGGGGGAGTAACTGGATTAAGTTCTGATCTAGATCTTTGGTTACTTTGGAGGGTCTTGCCTGCCCTGTCATGTCTCCAAATTGCAGCATGCAAACCAGAAGACTTTACAGTAACATGTCATGTGGGACATGTTCCTGAAGTGGCTGATCTAATAATCTGCATGTGTTAGCAACCCAAAAAAAAGATTTCAGGGAAATAACAGAGCCTCATTCAAGGCTGTGCCTGTCTGGAAAAAGTGAATTTGAAGTTGCTGGGACCAATACTGATTTATGTATGAGGGTCTCTTCCTGCTGGAGTAATGGCAGGTTTGAAACCAGACTGGGTTAGAAGTTGGCTGCGATGGGGGTTTCCTTCTTGGGTTTCCTTTTAGGTTACTTGTCTCAGATTTTGTCTCATTCTGTAGGCTCTTCGTATCTTATTTTGTAAGTCAGTAATGAAGCTTGCAAGAAAAGGTGTATCAGGAGAAGGAACATGCTGTACAAGCCTGGCTCTTGCGTTATTTCTGACTCTCCTGTGGTCCTCTGGCAATTGTTGGTCAACAGATAGACTTTGTAGCTGCTCCAGCATCAAAGCTTGCTTACAGGGTTGAGCTGGACCTTTCATTCAGCACACCATTGGTTTCAGTGAGGTAGGTGTTTACCCCATGTTTGCTCTGCACACTAGATATAGCTTAAAATTCTCCTAGCTGCATTGTGACCACAAATTCCTCCAAAAAAATGGAACAGGACACCTTTATGGCTGCCTGGAAACCTTGCTGAGGTTTTCTGTAGAAGGGGAACAATACAACCTCAAGGGAGAAGTTAATTATAGCAATGGAAACTTTTTCTTTAAGACTTCAACATAAGGCTGGTATTGCTTTTCACCAGGACAGAAGTGTCAGGAATGCCACTTTTAATGAAAAATGTTTTAATGGCAGATACTTTCCACAGTGTAATGGTTATTCTTGGGTTTGTCTGATGCCTATTGAACTTCTGTATTTCTTTGCAGAGTTATATGTTACATGGTTTGGCTCTGCCTTTTCACTCTTGCTCAAGTGCAGTCCTTGTCTAGGTAGGGAAGTCATGGGAGCTGAATATGATAATGTTGTATTTTGTCTGTTATTTGTGTTGAAGTTCTGTGTGAAGTAAGGTAGTTCTGAACCTTGGACTAATGGATATTTACTTCTGCTACCCTGGTCCCTCTAAAATCATAGGCCTTAGTCTAATCTGTATCTTAAACTCCATCCAGCTTGAGCTATTCCTGATCAATCTGGGTTTAAACATGTAAGAATTCTCCTAAGAATTGATCCTATAGGCTGATTATTAGGAAAGGAGTGCCTTGGATGTCAGTGGCAAGTATTATCTCACATGGATACAATCCTAAAGCAGGGATCTGGCAGCAGAACAGATTTTTTTCTCTGTAATGATAGGCTTTTGAGGATGAGAAGGCAGAAATTTTTATATAGCTGAGATTTCCCCCCCTGTTCTTATCTTGTTTCATCTCTGGACAGTCTGAACTGTGCTATAGATTCTGAGTTTGTGGTGCTAGACTTGCTAAGCTCCCCCTCTTCTCTGGAAATCTCTACAACCAAGACAGTGCTATGACATCTCTATGACTAAGGACAGCTTACACTAGCTGGGAAGGTGTGAAGCAAGTGGCCAGGCTGGGTTATGGTATCGGATTGCCACTGGCACTAATAAAAGGACTGATAATCTAGTCATGTTTTTGAATACTGAAGCAATTTCTATGGCCTTAATGATATGGAGAGGAGGAGGGGAAGGGAATGGAGTAGGAATTGGCCACAAATAAATTCACTTGTAAACCTATGAAATAACAAAAGCCATGAGCTTTGCAGGTCGCTATGATCTTTTCTTTGGATCTCATGGAGTGGTGCAGTCAGCATTTGGATGCTGTGGCCAAAGCTGACACAACTCCAGCACCATGCTGTGCCTTGGCAGAGACCTGCATTTGCTACACCAGAGGTAATAACAGGTGGGATTCTGCCATTTGATGTCGTCATGACCATGAGTACAAGTGGGCTACAAGGGGATTAGATATAGTCACAAATGACAAGCTCATCCATGGCTGTTGATCATGGAAATCTTTGCCTCATAGGGAATTCTTCAGAGAGAGGTTCTGTACCTGAGTGGACCTTTGCTCTTAAGTGCTGGGGCACCTGAAGTCTGGGTCCTGCTGTAGCACTGAGGCAGCTCCTTTTTGGCAAAGCTGAGACCTCATCCTACAGGTGGATAGCTAAATTTATGTCTGCATCTCCTGAAGATCCAGTAGATGTGCTTCAGGTGTGTCTAAGACCATTCTAATAGTATTGAGTTCAGCACTGATTATGGCCTCTCAAGGATGTTGAGCTGTCCTCTTCTGAGCATGTTAAAGACTAGATGTGTGTGAGAGACTTGAGGTTTTGGGGGCCTGAGGCTTCTGTTTCCAATGCTACTTTTCCATGTTATCTACCCACTCTTGGATGCAAAATAAAACTTCAGAACCAGAGTTCAGCACTCCTCAGATCACAGGACAAAATCTGGTCCCTGCTTGCTTTTCTCTTTTGGACCATATAAGTTGATTGTGGTAACATGGTTGAAGGGAATCCCTTAATCTCTGGAGGGTGCAGATGAAGAGTACAGGCTACAATAGCTCCTGGCTTTGCTGTTCTCCAGGTGAGGATGCTTGTCACCAGGTTCAAGGTCTTTGGGATTCCTCCCTTTCTGCTGAGCCTTGGAAGGAAGAAGTTGAGTATCTGTGCACAAAGGATTATGTTAAGTTTCTACCACAGGAACAAATTTAGGGTGAATCCCAGTTTCTGAAGCCCTAGTGGAAGCCTGTTGTGACAGAAGCCTCTGTTTACTGCCTGAAAAGTAATACTCAGCAACATGAGTTATGGAGCCTTTTCTAGCACCCATAAATCTTGGAAGAGAATTGGAGTCTTCAACCATGTACCCACTCAGGCTAATACCACTTCTTGCAGCTGGAATTAATCATGTCATTAGGCAAACAACAGGGGTTGATTAGGACCAAAGGTGACTTTAATTTAATTGAAATATAACTTGGCAAGTAAAGAGGTGATCCAGTTCACAACACCTAATGGGAGGTCTGGGTTATATATGGAAAAGTTAATGGCTGTAAAAATATCCAAACAACATATTTGTGCACGTGTTCCAGTAAAAGTCCGAGCCAACTACTTTTTAATGATTTGGGTTTTCAAATGTATATATTAATGTTCTTAAAATAAGAGTAAGACTTCATGCACACACAGTATAGAAATATGAGGTGGGTGGGGGTGTGAGGGAGGGGAACCTCATGGTCATCATGCTGGAGGAGGCCGATAATCTTCATTCCCCAAAACAAGTGTCTGTATAATAGCTGTTACAGTCTTGCCCTTCATGGTTGAGGAATAAAGGTTCTTACCTGCTTCTTGTGGCATTATGGGTAATGGTGCTATACAAATGTACCTGAAAAGGATGTTTTTGGCTTTTGGCAGTTTCATGTATTTAGATTTCAGACAGTTAAATGACCCTGTGAAATAAATGAAAAGCCTTCTAATGATGATGTTGGCATTCCCTTGTGAATGACCACCCACAGCCCCCCAAATCATATTCAAATACTAATTAAATTGGGCAGCCTGTAAATCAGTGCAGCAACACAGCCCTTTTAACCTCCCCTCTCTCCTGCAGAACAGGCACTCCCATTTCTGCATAAACACTGCCTTGTAAATGGACTCCTACATAAAATATTAGTTATATTTTAGTAGGTAAATATATGACAGTATGCACACATCGGTGGGCTGTGACATCATAGGACCAGCCTGCAGAGTATGTAGCTTTATACCTGTTTTATTCCCTGGGCTGTTTTTCATGGAGAAGGGGCCATCTACATGGGCATGTGATGTGTATATCCAGTGGTGAATGTGAATCTGTACTTTGAGACAGACTGTTGGAAGTAGAACTAAAAGCCCACTTTATTTTTCCATCCCCTTAATTTCTTGTGCATCCTGGTGAAAGGGCTCATGGTGGAACATCATCTTGAAATTGATTTCACAGGGAGTTGGCCAGTGCTTGTAGCGTGATGCTAACATTGTTAAAGCTTGTAAGATGCTTGATTCTTCAGTGCTCAGATTGAGAAGGGTACGGGAAAGTAAAGAGCCTTGGGTAGCAATGAATTATGAGTGAATAATGAAAGAATACTAATGCATTGAAAGTAAAGAAAAAGGTGAAGAGGGCAGGTGGGAAAAAAGCAAGGTAGAGGTCAAGGACAGAAAAGGGTCATGTAGGAGACTCAGGAGGTCTTTGCTGAATGGCTTGCTTGGTGTTACCACTTTGTACAGGTCACTTGGGATGTTTCTGTGCTGAAAGTGGGACTCCTATGAGGCTCTTGGAGAGCACACTAGCAGGCACTGGGTAGGAATACATGTCCTGATGGCTCAGCTGAGGTTGACATATGGTTTTGCTTAGACAGTGTCTCTTGGGGTTTGCCCTGTCTTTGTGGTCTGTGTGCCTGTTTCTTGTTTCAGCAGTTTCTCTGATGGTTTTATCTCAATGTCCTTTGGGTTTTGGACCACTGGAGAGAAGACAATCTTTTCCCCAACTGACTTAAGCCTTCAGCAGGTCTCATCTTGTAGTCAAGCCGGCTGTAAGCATTTCCTTTTCAATAAAGCAGCAGTCTTGAAAGCTTTGTGAAACCCACAGCTTGGAAGGAGGAAAAGAAAAATGGGACAAAGTGGCAAATGACAAACTGCTGCCGCAAATGGGGATGGTGGACTCCAAGCCCCAAGGGAAGGAGTGTGATTGAATGTTAATAGTGAACCCTTTTCATTAGCTCTACAGTAGATGAGAGATAAGAGCAGAAATGGTTGCTAGTCTCTGTTTTTAGCACAGAAATTTGTCTGCCAGACACCACCTCCATGTGCTGGAGCTGTCTCCAAAGGGATCTCCCCAAAAGGGGGAGCTTTTAGCCCACCATATGGCATGTCCCCCACTGGCTGGCCTGTTTCACTGTGTTGGAGACCCTGTTGGACAGAAAGGATGCTTTGCACCTTGCGGTTACCCCTGAAACTCAGCTGTCCTCTCTGCTGTGTGGGGAAGTGAGGTGTGAAAGTAGCCACACTTCACCAAGAAAGCCATGGCTTGAATTGCTTCTTATCAGAGCTGTCCCACCACTTAAGATGTGGAAAATTCCCCTCCAGAGGAGGTCACTTGCCTTCTGTTATTGCAGGGGATGAGCAGCACAGGAAGGTGAAATGATTTTTTAGAGGTCCCTGTAGGGGCTTGCAGCAGATCCCACGCTGACAGCTCTTCCCACTCCTCCTCCTCCTGACATCTGCTAATATCCCTGTCTGTGTGGTGCTTCAAAAGCCCAGAATGCCAGAAGATGTGTTTGTTTTCAGCTGGTAATGGCATATTTGACCTTCCCCGGCACTTCTGGCACCTGGTGTCTTGACTAGTTTTGCATGTGTGACCCTGCATCTGCAAAGCCACCTTAAAGACTTGGCTTTAGATAGCTGTCAATCACTGCGTGGGAGCATGGTATTGTCACCTATACTAGCCTCCTGCTGCCTATGCCAGCTCTGGCCCTTGTATCCTCTGCTGGCTGATGCTCAGCATAACCCACCTTTGCAGCATGCTGACCCTATACTTCCTCTGTCCTTGTTGTATGGCAAAGGGGTGCAAGTAGAATAGCTGACCTGTGCAAAACCTCTGCTGTGGATATATATGAGCACTGAGATGTGGTCTGATGTTGGCTTGGTGCCCCTCAGCTTGGCCAAGAAGCCAGGCAGAATGAAAGTGAAGCCAGCTGATCCTTTTTAGAAACTTCCTTGAAGAAATCTAGGTTGGCCTGACCCCTACTCCCCTCCACCAGAGTTCCTTGGTGCCTCACATGAAAGCATGGCTCTCATTGCTGCCACTGCTCTGATTGCCTCTGCAGCCTCCTGGGCTAAACTGCTGTGGCTTTTCCTGCTGTGTTACGAACAGGAGGCTGTGAGAGGCACCACAGCCACAGGCAGGGATAGTGTGGGCAGTGGATTGAACATGATGCTGGGATGATAAATGTACCCTGGCTTCTCCATCCCTTCACCCTCAGCTTTCTCACAAACGATGGTGGTTCCAAACTTGTTGTTGTCCAAACCTGGGGGCTTTCTGGGGACATTTAAGGGTGCTGAGCTCAAGCCTAAGCTCTTACATGCTGGGGGCTGAACATGTTTCTCCTAACCCTTCTCTTGCTTCCTGACTTGCTAGTCAATGTGTAAAGCCAGCGGTGCAGGCAAAAACCAAGGAGTTGATGGGGCTCAATATACTCTTGTGGGTTTCTGTGCAAAGAAGCATTTGTCAGCAGGTAAATGAAGTAAACTAGTTCCTAATTAGTCTGCACAAAGGGTCTAATGCTATAAATGTGGAGTGAGCACTATAAATCCAGCCCGTAGCTCGCTGCACAGTAATTTCCCTGCATAGACAAGCCTCAAGTCACAATTCATTATGGCTCTACTAGTAGACCCTCCAACATTGTGCCTCCCCTTTACTGAGGGCAGATTGTCAAGCTGTGACCCTGCCTTAGTTAATTAACCTTCAAATGGGATTTATTTTCCCTTAGTTACTTGTGTGCGCACACATTTGGTAATAATGACCGTCCGCTTCCCTCGCATTCGCTAAGAGGGGAGTAAGTCATTTGTTAGCATTTTACCAGGGGTAAAAAAATAAAATGAAATAAAAAGCAGGCCTCAACTTTCATGGAAAATTGATAGCTTTATGCCAGAAAGAGACAGTTCCATCAGCGCCACTTCTTCAGCTGTCTGCAAATATTCGAAACCCTGAGATATTTAATGTTTTTCAGATGGCGATAAATCTGCAATAGCGTGGCCTTGCTCGAGCTTAGTGAGAGATGAAGTGAGATAGGAGAAAACGCATGAGCCGGTATGGGAGAGGTACTGCTGCTGGTCACACTTCTGCTGATGTCCGGACAGGTTTTCAGGACCTTGCATGCACCAGCTGGCTTCTCTTCGCCAGGGAGAAATATACACAAACGCGAGCTTCCAGTTCATTTCCCATCCAGTTGTGAGCTAAATGTTTGCTTTTTTTTTGCCTTCTCCCCCCCTTTTTTATTATTTTTGCAATCTGACATTAAAAATATGAACCTGCAGCTGGGGAAGGAGAAATGTCACCGGCTGAAAGCATTTCTGTCTTGCATCTGGCAAGCCTGAGACCTCGCTCGGGGTTTGTTTGTTTAACCTTTTGTTTGCTGTGCAGAACCTCTGTGGCAAGTTGCAGAATGTGGTTTGGTTGCAGATGCATTGGTGTTTTTAAGGAGGAACTAATAGCATCGCCATGTGTTTTGCTTGCAGCATTGCCTCTGCCTGGGGTAAGCTTTGGATATCTTTCCCTGTTATGCACCTGGTGTACCCTGGGGTTGGTCCATAGGGAAATGGGTGGTCTGAAGGGAAGGCTGCGGGGTTGGCAGGGATCTTGAGAGTACGTATGTTGGGCAGGAGTGAAGTCTCATCTGTAGCATGTGCATCACCTGGACAAGGATGAGTGGGAGCAAGAGGAGTTTCTGGTTGGCTTTCCAGGCACTGGGGCTGTGGATGTCTCACAAGCAGAGCAGCAAGGTGACAAGCTGGGGGAATATGGCCTGGTTGGGGTGAATGCAAGGTGCAGATGCTTAACTGAGTGGATTGCCATCATCCTACTGAAGTATGCCTGCAGCATAGACTGATAGCACTGGAACAGGAGGAGGCCTGGGTGTTTTCCAATTTATTTTCCTTTTGGAAGTACGGAGTAGAATGATTATTGCAGAAAATGCTGTTTTAATCAAATCAAAGAGCAGTCTGGTTCTCTGACCACCAAGTGAAGAGGTGGGTGATGTCAGTGTGGTTGTGTGGCTGTAAACCCCTGCATGGAATGGCAGAGGGATGAGGCTGTATCTCAGTTTGGGTTTCTTGCTTTCAGCCTGCCATGGCTAAATCAAATCCCCCTACCGCAGCTGCGATTCACTGATGGTTTTTGTCCAAGTGTCTGTTCATGAAGTTTTAAAGAGACAGGAACACCTCAGCAATTTGATTTTGGCAAACAGCTGTGAGCCAAGTGTGGAACAACAACAAAAAAAATCCCTGTAAAAATCGGGGAAAATGCCTGCGAATTTCCACACATTTCACAGAGGCGGTGTGGTCTCCGAGGCAGCAGGGTGGTCTGGATGCTTTAGCACTGGCGTAGAAAACAGGCGCTCCTGTGCTTGAATGCCAGCTCCACCACTGATGTGCCACTGAGCCTTGGCGAAGGCACTTGACCTTTCCATGTCTTGGTGGTTCTTCTCTTCCCTTTCCTACTTAAACATGAGAATTGGTGGCCCCAAACCTGGGTGATAGCCAGTTTGGGCTTGGCACAGCCAGGGAAGGTGGGGCAAAGGTGGCTATGTTCCCAGGTTTCAAGGGCGGCCAGGGACTGGAGATGTTCCAGGAATAAAAAGTGTCTTTGACCTTGATGGAGGCCCTGATCCTGTAGCACAAGCTGTTAATGCTTAGCTGCCTCCCACCTCCCCGCTATTCTCAAGTATCCTGGAGAAGTGAAGATGTTTTTCCAGGAGTTCGGGATGTCAAATGGGACTTTATTAGCACCCGGGCAGCCTGGTTTTGGCAAAGCCCATGCAGTCTCCACACCCTGCTTTTACATATTCATGCTTATCCAAAATGTTCTCCTTTGGGCTAGGCTTTCCCAGGCTTCATCTCTGGTCTCTGAGCTTGTGGACTGGGGAAGGGGAGGGAAACCCTTCTGAAAGAGTGAATTTTGGGCAGAGCTGGAACAACTAAAATGGCCAAATGCTGCCCTTAAAGATGGGGTGAAGAGGGAAAAGTTGTGGGGAGGTGCAGGGGCTTGTTGGGCTGTGAGTTTGTGGGTAGGGATGGGAAAGGGACCCAGTCATCCTGGCTGCCTCCTCTCCTGGGCAGCTGCCCTCCCCTGCCTGTCCTGTTACTGACCATCCTGATCCTTATGCTGTTGAATGAATGGAAAAGCTCCAATAGGAATTGATTCAGGCCTTAAATTTTGAGTGCTCTGAGGATGTCCAGAGCCTGCTGCCAAGCTCAGTGAAGCTTGTAAAATGTTCAATTCAGTTACTGTCACTTTTTAATCTTCTGGCATTTCAAGAACAGGCTTAGGAGTTTAGGTGAAACAAACAGGGAGGAATAAGAATAATTGGTAGGGCAGATGTGCCAAAGCTGGGGATATTCCCCAGCTGCCACTTGCTTTGATAAGCTTAATATTTGTTTCTTCTGTTCATTGTCTTGCTGGTGACCATAGATGCAATCTGGAGGCAGGTAGCTGAGAGGGACCTTCTGTGCTTATCCTGCTTCTGCTTGTGAGCATCCTTGAGTAGAGAGCTGCTGGGCTCCTGAACCTGTGATTTCCCAGGGCTGTTCTGGCCCCGCTCACTGGGTTGTAAGTGTGCTACCATCCCCTGTGCAACCTCCAGGTACTTCCTTACACCTCAGCAGGTTTTTCTCTGAGGAGGATGGTGCTAAGCATCTCTGTGAGAGGCAATTGTAAATCGAAGCCCCTCCAGGAGAGCCCAAGCTTGCATCCAGAGCTGTCTTGATGAAACAGGACCTAATGGATGTGATATGCTCTCTGTCCTTTTCTCTTCTCCTGGATTTACAGCCATCGATAACTACTGTAGAGCAAACAGGATACTTAATGTTGTCAAGTTAATATTGCTCTTTTGACTGAGACCATCTGAAGTGAAAGCATTGACATCATTTAAGACTTCAGCCCTTTTTTCTTGTATTGGTTTTATTCTAGACTTAAGCTGAATAGCAAGGAGAGAAAATTAACAGGGACCTAGCCACAAGTCAGGCTTCTTTACAGCAGCGCTAGCTCCTGCCAACTCTTTGCTAAAATGTGAGTAACTGGAGAGCTACCTAGAAGAATAGTCAATGAATGCTTCATGTAGTTCTTTTGGAAACAAATATTATTTGCTTTCCTAGATCCACACAAGTACTGTTTGTTCTGCATAATTGACTTAAGATGATACACAATTAATTCATGTTAATATTAAGAAAGTGTTCTTAAAGTAACTATGGAAAGCTGTTGCCTGTTGGATTTGAAGTATAACCTGCCTGACTTGAATTTTAATAACCATTCTTGCTCAGCAAAAATGCCTTTCTCTGAGGAATCCAGCCCTGTGTTCCAATTAATGCACTTACTCCTGGCAATAGATGTTTTCTTGTAGCTGGCAGTTCTAGGGTAGTTAAGCAAAAAGCAGTAGTGAAGTATTCCTTTATTTGATGCTGTTTTCACAGGCTATCATACAATGCTTTTACTGACATTTTATGATACATTATCAAAAGCAAAGGGAATAGAAATATTTCTGCCCAGGACTGAAATTATTCTAGTATGTTCTGTAGTGTTGTCCATACTCTTTCCCTCATTTCTTTGCATCCAGATCCAGCAAAGCACTTAAACAAAGCACTACAAGAATTTTTTGACAATCCATTTCCCCCCTTCTATTCCCCTAACCCCTGTTTTGGAAATTGCAGCTTTATTAAACAAAAAAAAAGGCAAATTTTAAAGGAAACTTCCTGTGTTCCCTGTGATTCCTGTGAGGAATGACTCCTCCCAACAGCCCTTTGGTTAAGACATGAAAATGAGATGTGGTGGTGGCTCCAGACTTTGCTGTAAGAGATGTAGGGTTTGGTCCAAATGATCCTATACCACTGGGAGTAGAGCAGTCAGGAGGCTGTCCAGTGGGTAGGAATAGAGGAATCTGGCTCCTGCAAACCTTGTTTTGGCCTTTTTAGGTTTTCCTGAAGAGTTCAGAAGTGGGTTGGGTGAGGTTGTAATGCCAAGTCCTCTGCCCTTGTATGGAGTGTAAAAGATGATGCTCCAGGTATGCCAATTTGATGAGCATTGGGTCCTCCTCACAGAGCTATGGTGCCACCTTGGCTTTCTCAGCAGTGGTCTTGCTTCTCTCCACCATGGGATGCTCCACAGTGCCTATAGACCAGTTCCTGAGACTTCCATGGGGCTAGGACCTGCTTTTTGGCCCCCTTGAAGAGCAGTCAAGGACTGAGGTGTCTTTCCTCCTGTAGCCTTGCTGCTCATCACTGTTTGTTGCAGAAAGAAATACCAAAAGATAAAAAGCATTCCTGAGATGAGGAAATGACCAGAGCTCCAACTCTTCTGCATAAGCACATGTTTAGTTTTCATCCATGGGAGTGCTCCTCCTGGGACCCACTACTTTGGGGTCCAAATCACATCACCTTTTGTAGCAGTCTTTAATTCAGGCAGTAGGTGTTCACACCTCATCTTTTCCATGCTTGAAACTGGTCAGTAACAAATGTATTTGCACAGTTGTATCACCTCTCATTTCCCTTGGGTATAGGGGAAACTCTGCTATCACGCTTTTAGGCTCTTTGCCTGTTTTTGCCTGCTGTTAGTTGTTCCAGCTCCTTTGAGCTATAGGAGCTCCCTTCCTAGACAAAAGGCATCAGGTGCCAATGCTATTTAGGATGGGAAATACATGGGGTTGATTCTGGCTTTTAAATGAGTGACTGAGCTTGGTAGCCCTGCTGAAGGACCAGGAGCCTTGTGCTGGAGAGGTAAAGACACAGCTTCTACCTGAAAGCCTGTCCCACAGTGCTGTACAGCCTCTTCACTACCTCATGGAGCTGCAGTGATGTTTCCTTTGTTATAAATGAACTCCTTGGCTTCTTGTGCACATTCAAGTGAAGCAGAGGAAGGGCCATATATATATTTTGACAACTTTAATTAACATACCATAACTTCTTAAGTGCTATGACAATGTTCTGTGATCATAGGTCTTGAGAGACACGTTTAATGCTTTGGAGCAAACTAGTTTCTGGCCTGAAGTGTAAACTCAGTGGAGTCACATCACTGATGGATTTGGCCCCATGAGTTCAGCGGCTCCAGCAGGCTGTTTGTTAGAGTCAAACTCTGGCAAATGATTGACTCTGAGCTCAGTTGGAAAAGCTTGTGAAATGAAATTGCAATGCTTTGCCCATTAGACTTGGGATGAAAAGCGAGCCTTAGAGCTGCCAGTGGTTCATATTTCATGTGCAGAGATTTACTTGTATTAGTTAAGATTGCGATGAGTTTGAGAAAGAAAGAGAGGGAGACAATTTGTAAGCCAACGCAGAAATAATACTTCCCTATAGTAAGTGTATAATGAGAACTGTTGCTTTTATTGGATTGAATAAGTTTAGATTGTTTAAGATAAATAGGTTCTGAATTGTGAACTGTATCACTGATGATTGACCTATGTTATTTTTACATCACTTCTTATGTGTTAACATCCTGAGTTTGCTTCTGAGACTTTCTTTCCTATTCCTTTGCTCTTTTCCTTTCGCACCTCTTCCCTTAATCTTTCCTGCTCTGGCTTTGGAAGCCTATTGGCTTTTAATGAACATCTAATATTTGTCATAGACAGCATATGCTTTGCTGTCTCTAGATATAATTACAGTATGTGCAAGCAAATCTGAGCTGGTTTTAATCAGAAAGCAATGTAACATCAAAGAGCCTTGTAGAGATTTGCCCATGCTGTGGTTTGCGGCACCTACATTGGTCACTTTAGAAGTATCTTTCATTGCTTGTGTTTTCATGGTAGCTCAGGTCTTTTGCCAGTTAGATCCTGTAGAAAGAGTAAATTCATGTGCAATGCTGAGTCTGGCACAAAGACCCACCGCAGTTGCATACCACAGTCCTGCCTGGTTACTGACAGATTTCCCTGTAACTTGAAAGCTTTGGCATTTGGATCCAGTGATTGAGGTCAAGAATTAAGTTAAACTCTGAAGAAGGCTGCCCATCTTCTGGGTATGGAATCGCTGCCCTTCCAGAGCAAGTGAGCTCTCTCACAGGAAGCAAGGGAGGATATTTCAGTTGATTTCATGTTCCTTGGCTTTGGGTGCTGCTTCCTCTTTGGTTTGGATTCTTTTTTCCCGTGCTCTGCATTTAGAGACTTCCAGAGCAAGCTACTGATCCTGCCAGTTTCTTTGGGAAACTGTAGATGTCTCAAAGCAGTGAGACAGATGCTGGGCTTGGGCAGGTGATTTGGGATCTATTGCCAAAGACATCGGGGGCTGGGGACCTGGTTGTTTGAATGGGATGAGGAGCTATCTGCTTTCTGGACATCTTCTAATGCTCCCCATGGAGCACCTTCCAGTATTGTTCACTCTTAACAGCTCTGGGAACAGGGATGCAGTATGGTTTATTATTTACCTGTGCTTCCAGTGGACTCAGGAACAGATAAGAACAGGAAAAGTCCAATGAACAGGTCAGCCCAGCTCTATCACGCTTCGTATGTAGTTATGATCTATCTTTTGCAACTCACTGTATGTAAGCAGAAATGGCTAAGGAATGCTGAAGGCAAACAAATATGGTGATCCAGAGGCTATACATAATTTTAGAATAAGAGATAGATGTATTTATATCTATATAATGTATATTCTTACTGGTGCTTTTGTCATGTGTGGAAGAATTCATCTATATTTATAATGGATGTACTGGTGGTATATGCATAAGTGGAGCATTAAGAGACCAGATTTAATTTACAGCAGGACTAGATGCCAAACTGGTTCTTTAAAAAAGATACATTGAAACTGTTGAAAATCTGTTGGAGGCTTTCTGACAGAAAGCTGGGATTTCAACCAACAAGATTCAGTTTCCTGGGTAATTTCTGCTTTTCATCAGATTCTGATCATAAAGCGTAGCTCTTCAGACTTCCATTGTTCATCAACACTGGTCAAGCATGGAATATGTTTTGCTCCAATACCCTTTGCCAGAATGTCTGTTTATAGATATAGAAAAGGAAAGCTGATTATTTTTACCACCTCTCCCTTTTCTCCATTTGTGTGTGTACAGCTTCTATAACACATCTTGTTAGGCTAGGGTGTCTCAAGGCAGGCTCATTCCTGTGCTGAATAACCACATCAAGTGTGAGGAGCATAGTAGTGTCCCACTCGCATGTAACTCTGGGCCCCTCCAAGGCTTTTGGGAGCAGTTAAGAAGCAATCAGCTGTCGGAGAAAGAGGCCAGGAAAAATGGGAATACTGCAAACTGGCTTTAATAGAGATTGGAGTGCCAAAGCCATGCACTGCCAGACCTGTTTTGCTGCACTGTGCTGTGCCTGCTGCCAGTGTGCACATCTGCACAGTGTGTACCATGATGCTGTATGGGGATAAGGCATCAGATTCCTGCCACCTGTCTTCAGCATAGTCCAGCTGGTAGAAGGCAGCAAGATGCCAGGCTTGCTTTCAGTGTTGTGGGATCATGGGGTGGCAGCAGCAAAGGCTATGCTGCTGACTGCTTGTGTCCTGGGAGTACAGGAACAAGGAGTGCTGCCAGCCAGCAAGCTGCTGATGACGGGTGAGGACAGTGGAGCTGCTGTCCCCAGGCATGAGGGACCAGGGTGTTACAAGACAGAGACTGTGATCACTTGTGTTTGGGTCGCACTTCTTAGGTCTGGGTGACTCCTGAGCAGTTTGCATCCCATTGCTGGAGTTGCAGGTGCTTCCTGGGATGTGGGGAATATCCTTTGCTCAATCTGAATCTGGAGGTAGGATGGGCCCCTGAGAGCATCCCTGGGGTGTTTTAGGTTTAGCTCCTCGCTAGGAATCTTTCATTTACATGTACTGCAGGGTATCTTCAGGAAAAGACAGGAGTTTGTGGTGCAGGTTGCTCCAAACCCAGTGATGTTGCCTTTGCCCCTTGCTTTGCAAATGTTTTTTTTTGCTTGTTCTGTTGTGACTGTTGAACTGCCTCTATTTAAAGACTAAAATGAGAGAGATAAAATGTTCTTAATTTTAATTAAAACAAAGTTTATTTTATTTCATTAGCTAGCTGTGTTATTTCAGGGCTTGACAGTAAAGTTATATGTTACCCTGTGGGTACTTCTAATTGTGTTACAGGGTTTCTTGTTTGCCCTGTCCAAAACAGTTCAACTCCTGTGCTGAGCTCTATTCTCCTGCAGCCTGGAACCAGCACAGCTAATGAAAAACACTCCAGTAATAACAGGGGGCTCTCAAGGGCTCCAGATAATTGAGGAAAGGTACTATTAACTTTACTGGAAGGCAAGCCAGCGGAGCTTTAAGAGCCTACTGCTAAAGATACCAAGAAATATGGCCTGATTGCTTTGGAGGTAAGATAAGAATGTGGGAACTGGTCAAAGTAAATCAACAGAACTAGGGAAAAGACCCAGTAAATGTCAACGTAGGGGCATGTTAGACCAAGGCAGCTCCAGGTATATAAGGTAAGGTCTTCTTCTGCCACACTCTCTAGAGAGGTGTATTCCCAATGGTGCAGCTTGTCAGAGACCAGTGGGAAAATGTCATGCTCCAGGTGGAAGCCTGGGACTGCTAATTTTCTAGGTGCAGGAATAGTTGCTTCTCTATTCCGGGACTATGTGGACTATTCCTGGACACCTGGTCCCTCTGCCTCTGGCAGCATCAACACAATACACTTTGAAAAGAGAGATAGGAACCCAAAGGAAGGCTGCTGGGGGTCATACTCCCTGCACGCAAAGCCTTCTCCCATTCATTAGGAGTTACAGGTTTGCTTAAATCCCCAGTTGTAAATCCTGGTATCTTGTGCAGCATGAACGCAGGGTGGCTGTAAAATGCTTTTGCAGGGGAGCCTGAATAGAGAATTACAGCGATTTAGAGGTGTTTTATCTGCTGTTCCTGGTATAACTGCAACTGCTGCTGCTGAAGTTTTGGTGTCTGGAATTTATTTGCTCCAGCAGAGAAGGTGCAAAGGGAGAGGTGTGACAGTTTAATTCTTCTCTTGTGTTGCTTGCACGGCTTTAATGTTTTCAAGAAAATATTTAATAGGCATTTAAGGCAAAATGAATCATGTGGAATGGAAGGGTGTTTTGAGGATAGTGGTGAAGCAGAATGGAGAACACTTAGATTCAGTTCCCTACTTTGACCCAGAGATCAGGCCTGCAGAAGGTAGAGAGGTGCCTGATTTCCAGTTATTCAGCCAAGTACCTCTGACTGGGTTGAATCTCTTTATGCCTCTTTTTCTCACCTATTGTGAGGTGTTATCTTAAGCTTGGGTATTATATAAGGTGTTTTGCTAATTTTCCTCCCAGTTTCTCTTGTTGGTTGCATTATAGGCTTACATCATTTTGTGAAAATATGAACTTCTAAGTTGTTTCATCCAGTGCTTGGGTTTCCAACAGGATTGTACTGTACTTAACCTTCAGTATGTTATTGTTTTAGTAGTTTTGTCCAATATGAATAACACCTTATACCATAACATCCTCGGTGGATGAGGAAAGATGTTGTAGAAAGAACTGAAAAGGGTTCCAGGAAAGTCAAGCTGTATGGCTTGTTTGATTTCTCTGCTTAGCCTCTTTGAGTAGCCAGAGAAGTGGGAATAAAAACAGTCAAAGGATACACTGCTGGATAAAAGTTATTCTGATTCCAAGGCCTGTCAACATTAATAACTCACATCTCTTCAACAGTGCTCTGAGCTGTCAATAAGAAACAGGAATGAACCAAGATAAAACCGATCTGTCAGAAAGCAGATTGCATCGGAAAGATAATAGAATCAAATTAATTTATGGTGCGGAGATTTCACAACAGACAACAAAGCAATACTGGAAACCACAGCCCAATGTAATCCCTTTGAAGAAACATTGTACTTATTACAGCTGTGATAATTACAAATGTTTGGTTTAAAAAGCTGTGTTGCAGTCTGGAGGGGGAAGGAAAAACCCCGGGATATTTATGGTACCCAGTTTTTAAAGATGGGAGCTAAAGAAAATAAGCCTGTAGACATATGAGCTGAGGCTTAGGATTTCCATCTTCATTTAAGAAGGGGTGGTTAGAAAATAGACCTGCCAGCCTGAAGACAGCTTGCATGGGTCAACAGTTTGCTGGGCTTGTGAAAGTTTTGGTTCCTGTTTAAGATGGAATAGTCAAAATAACCTGTTCCCATTGAATAAGAAGTTCTGATTCGATAGTGCCAGGAAGTTTAACTTTGTCACTCTCCTCAAGGTTAAAGTGCCTTAAAACAAATTGTTCCATTTGCAATGTCCATTTTGATTTAGAATAGCATGATTTCAAACTCTGTTTGATCTGGAATGCTCCATGTAAAACTGGAAAGTGAAACCTTACATTTGGAAAAGATGCTTCTAGTTTCCTGAAGTAGCTATACTTCTCAGAATTTGATAGTTTCTCTTGTCTGGGGAATGGGAGGAGGAAGTGAGTACCTGAATGAAAAGAAAATCCTGGAAAGAACTACTTATAATGCAAAATTAAGATTATACTATATTATTGTACTCCTAGTTTGATTTTCTTATCAGATAATGCACATGAAGCTGCAAATCTCCCATGGTTTAAGATTTCCCTTTATTACTCCCTGTGATCCCACTTTTCCTTTCCCAGTCTGTGACCCTGGATAGGACACAGCCATGATGCCTTTGGAGTGGGGACAAGTTGGTGGGGGGGAGGGGAAGGTGGGGTCTATGACTCTCCCTTTTGTTACTCCTGGTATCACCTTCATAAACCTAACCTAAGAATTGACTATGTTATGTGGCTTGCAGAATGAATGTGGTAATACAGCCCTTTTCTCATCCCTGAACCAAAGCAAGTGAACAACTACAGCAGGCTGGATGTGCCCTGTGTCTCTGCATATGTCCTGCATTACCCTATCTGGCAGAAGGTAAATATCCCCTTTATATCTGGGGCCACTGAGTGCTCCAACAGCCCCATGGTCCTATTGGCTTTGAAGCCTGTGAGATGCCAGCACTGTCTCCCCAAAAAGGGAAGGGGTTGGTTGCTGTTCAGAGTTGTGGGAAGGGCTGTTTCCACCTCTGCATACCTGAAGGCAGGTACAAAGAAGCCAGGAGAGGGGTGTGTGAGGACAGGCAGCAGGCTGTGGGAGTGGGTGCTGTTTTGGCTCTGGTATCATGCCCCAAGGGAGCCTGAACCCATGGTTTAGGAAGCAGGAGGATGGAGGCCTGGAGTTGTGTTTCCCACGCCAGGAACTGTATGTGTGCATGGCTGTCTGAAGACCTGATGGCTGTTTTGGAGGGAGTGCTGTGTGTGGGAGAGACATTGCTCCTTCCCTTCCTCCACTGTCTTTCATCACCCCCAAAAGGACCTGTGCTCCAGCTGAATTCAACTTCCTCCAGTGGCTCCAGATGTCCCTGTATCTCTTCACCACATCATCCCCTTTTTGCTGGAAGCTTCTGCCTTCTGTGCTGCTGGATATGGAAGTCTGTGGCTGCAATCACACTGAGGGGGTGGGAACATCCAGCAGAGAAATCGGAAGGGATAAAGGTTCCCACCATCTGTCCTCCCTCTTCCTAGTCCCTGTGTTACTTACATATCAAAATAAACAACCTGAATCTAAACTGTGTGCGTTTTAAAGGGGTGAATCCTTCAGGTCCTTCTTACTGTCAGGGCTGCCTGTGCCTGCCAGCCCTGTGTGTGGGCATCGTCTGCAGTGTGCTTAGCACTGGCTCCCCCCCCGGCTTAATGACAAGTTCTCACTTTGTTTGTTGTTGTTTGTTTTGTTTTGTTTTTTCCCCTTCCAGCCAAGCTGACATTTAATTCTGCTTCGGCCAGTTAAATATAACCCCGAAACCTGTGGGTGAGAAAATGTGGCTCTCTGTCACGCTCATTTCAGAGGAGCCAATTAGCAATGGTGATCCTTGGGACTTGGCAGCCTCTTCCCAGGCACCCGGCAGCCCTGGCCCTGCCTCTGCCTGTCATTCTCAGGATAACTGTGCTAGGAAATGGTCTTGTGGTTTGCTAAGAAAAGCAACACAAACAAACTCCCTCTCTCCTGCCTTTGCAAGCCAACAACCTGTGGGCATAATTGATTTGCAAGATTTGCAGTCAGGATGTGGCTTCATTGCAGGTGAAGCTGGTGAAGAGCCTGCTCCTCTTTGGCTCTTTGCCCAGTGCACCCCCCCAAGACCAGCAACATTCCACATCTAAACATATCCAGTGTGGAGGCACCGGTGGGACATAGCTGCCTCTTATACCTCACCCTTTCTTTTTTCCCCTTCCCTACTGTAGTGCTAGTATCACTCTTATTCCCACTTCCAGCCTGTGGTTTCCCCTCTGGAAGTGGGAGGCTGGCTGACCAGGCTGTGGACTCGCTGGGATGCCTCCTGTCCCTGAGACCCGCTTGATGGCTGCATGCTGGAAACTACTAGGTGCAAAGGTATCATGCACTGCGCTGGATCAGTCCATGGTGTGTCTAACCCACTGCTGTACCTGTGGCTGGGTCTGCTTGCTGATGACTGGGAAAAATGAGATGAGCGATGCTTCCATTGAGACATCTTCCACATGTTAAGGGAATGCTGGGGTGGAGGCTCTATTCCATTTGGGCTTGTGGTGGGTCTGGCATTGAATTTGTCATGTCCTTTGTTCTTTTTTTTCTTATACTAAGAAACCCCTCAACCATGAAAGGCTCCTTGGTCTCCTCAAAGCCCTGGCAAAGGTTTCTACTGTTAATATCTATTTGAAATCTCCCCCCTGATCTCCTCAGCAGTGGCTCCCTTCTTGCAGTGGTGTGAGACTTACATGTTAATTTTGTTCTCTGGAGTCCTATTCAGTTTTTCCTCTCTTTGCGTGGCAAATATCAGAAGCTGTTGCAGTGCAAAGGTACCTTACAGAGTCTGCAGCTGACGTGCTCTAACAATGCGGCAAACTCAGGCTAGTTTAAGACATTTATGGTTGGTTTATGCAGATCCCATCTGTGTCTGAGCCAGGGCTCCTACTTCCCAGAAATGCTTCTTCCTGCCTCCCTTGTTCCTTTAGGACCTGCATTTTCATTTGCCATGAGGCTTCTCATTCTGGCTTGGCTTCTGTTCCTCTCTCCCCTGTGCTAAGCTGGTGTGATGCAAAGTGATGCTCTAGGAGAAGGACACCCATGCTGTCCATTAGATACTGGTGAATGGGGCCAGCTGGGACTGCCATCAACCCTCTGACTTGTGTGCTCCTGGTGGGAGTAAGCCTTGGTGATTGTAGAGCAGGCAACACAATAGCAATCCAGCAAATAAGTGGACGTATGCTATTCATGAAAGAACAGGGGTGACTATCTGCTGGAGCAGGAATCAGGGATTAACTCTATGCTAGTCTCTGGGGGTTAGTT
>JANHGB010046769.1:357-12724 GCA_026283785.1 Coracopsis vasa
CATCTCCATGGCCTCCTCTGGCCTCGCTCCAACAGCTCCACGTCCCTCTTGTGCTGTTGCCCCAGAGCTGGATCAGGACTGCAAGGGGGTCTCCCCAGAGCGCAGCAGAGGGGACGGTGTCCTTGATCCGATCTGTGGATGGTTTCTCACTAGGACAATGTTCTTGCTTTTGTTTCCAGACCAGCCTGGCTCACAGACTTGTGAATCGTGAAGGCTCCGTTACACAGCTTCCACTCTACACATCTCCTTCTTTGCCCAACATCACGCTAGGACTGCCTGCAACTGGCCCTTCCAGTGTAAGTGGGGAGGGAGGATACAGCTTTTGGAATGTTGTTGTTTGCCCTGATTTATCCCTTAATGTGGTTACCATCCATTGTGCATTTGCAGGGAGGATCAGCCCAGCAAGATGCAGAGAGACTTACTATCCCAACCTTACAGCAGCGGATCTCTTTATTTCCTGGCACTCACCTCACTCCCTACTTGAGCACTACAACGTTGGAAAGAGATGGGGGAACTGCACATAACCCTCTTCTGCAACACATGGTCTTACTGGAACAGCCAACTGCACAAACTCCCTTAGTCACAGGTGAGTGATCCATAGGTAATGTGCAAAACTCAGTCCCTAAATGTAGGGACAGTTGAAGAAAGAGAGTAAGTGGCATCTGTTGTTTGGTGGGAAGGTCTGTCTCTTGCACAAGAGAGACACAACATTCCTGTTTATCACCTCTGCTTTCTATTCCATATAGGAAAAGCACATGTTTAAAAACCCACAGATTGAAATACTTGCTGTTCATCAGTATTGGAAGTGGCAAAACCACGGCAACATCAGCTGCATTCCAACAGATTGTATTTGTTTGTGTCTGTTACATTTTCAGGGTGCTAATTGCTTTGAATCACTCCCTGTGTCATGTTTTCAGCATGAAGTACCTGTGGGAAGGCACATTTCTATAAATAGGGTTAATTCAAAGCACCAATCCTCTGTAGGATTTGGTTATACAGTGTGTAATGCTGGGACAAAGGATGTTCTGCTGGAGTTCTAATGGACATGTTGATTTTACTTTCATTTATTCCATTTCTAATGGGAATTCTTGGGAGATGTTGGTCACTGAAGCATTGCAGCACAGCTCTTTGGCTTCTGTCTGGTTTTACATTCAAATCCCAGGGATATACATGTGATAAGCTTATAAGCATGTTCAGTGAGGCTTGGAGCAACCAGGGCTAGTGGAAGGTGGCATGATGAGGTTACTCAGAGTCAAGACATGGCTGTTCACCAGTTACCCTTTGCCCAAGGTCTGTTGATGAAAAGCCGTTGGAGAAGACTTCTGCTCTTACTCTATCGACAAAACTCTCTTCTCTGTGCTGGTGTTTGCATTAAAGCACACAGAGGGAGAAGTGCAGTTCTGCTTCCTGGTCAACCTCTCTCAAAGCTTCCTTCAGTTTGCAGTATATCATGGTTGCTTCCAAGTGTATTCCTTCTAGTCCACCTGCTACTTGGGGTGTTTTCAGAGTGAGTACAACATGTTGTAAACCAACACTTAGGAGAAACACAATACAACAGAGCAACAAGAAGAAACACATGTTCCAGTTGCAGTGACTGAAAAAGAGCAAACCAACACAAGTTCTCTAAGGTATCCTATGCAAAGTTCATAGGATCCCTTCCTCTGCTAGTGAGAGGAGCTGTGCTATGAGGGAAATGGAACACATCTTTCCCACTTATTCATCTATTCATACACACAGAGACATATGTGTGTGTCTATGTGAATACGTGAATTTATAGACATGCATTTATAAGCTAAGATGCCCTTTTACATTGTTCTTTTCAGAAGAGCAAAGGTGGGAGAAGGTCAGTTAACCTTTCCCTGAGAAGAGAGGCTTTTAAATGAGTCACATTATTCCACGTAGGGCAGTTGGTGAATCAATGGGAAAATGAGGTAATGTCCTGGACTGAAATGTCAAGGTGTTTCTAAACTGCTGCATTCTGGCTGAAGAGCTCTGGGCAGCTTCTCTCTCCTCTAAACTAAAGACTGAAGAGAGAAGATGTGACTTCTCAGCCCCTTGAACTGGGCACTGTTTCTGAATGCTAACACTCGCAAAGGCTTTACTTGGTTTTATGCAATGAGGTGAAGTGAAAGAGTGCTCCTTTCCTACAAGTGTGTGCAGCCTGATCCACATCAGGGAGACAGCAGTTCACAGCAGCAATGCCTTTCTATCCCAAGGTGTAATGAGCAAAACTAAATGCTTATCCTCAGTTCCTCCACCCTTGGGTTGGGCTTTGGGTTGGGCCTGTCTCTGTATCCCAGCTTTCTAAGAAATATGGGAAGGTTTTTTTGGAGAGTAGAGCAAGAACTTGTTTACCTCAAGAACAGGTCAAAAGACATGGCATTTCCTAAAGACATGCCCTTACTGGAGCTCAGATAGGTGTTTCACATGGTAGTCATCACCCAAATTGCCAGGGGCAAATGATTAACTCAAGTTATCCCAAAATAACCTCATGCTTCCATTAAGTTGTTAGCATGTATGCACAGGACGGTGGTGAAAACAATTGTAGCTGTTTGACATCTTGGGTTCTAACTTACCTTCTTTCTATAGAAATACCAAAGCCTGATTGCTCCCATATACCTGAAATGCTTCAAGGAAGTGCTTTTTCCCAATGCAAACCTGGTGAGGGGTTTATCACATGGAAGCTTTCATCCCTGGTCTTTTCTACAGGAGAATATAGAGCCCAGCCAAGGGCGGCCATGCCCTGTGTGGTGTAGAGTAAGCAGCAGCTTCATCATCATCCATCATCATTCAGCATATCCAATGAGCCCCCTGTAAGGTGTAATTGCTGGATGCTGTGAGGTGGCAGCTTGGGTTGCTGCTTGCTTGGAAATGAACCTGGGGTTACTCCCTATCCCAGGACTTAAACTTCTCCAGACTACCACTGTGATGTTCATTCATGTCACCCATGGAGTGACGGAAGGCTCAGTGAGGTATTGCTGGGTTTAAGAAACGGAACATTTCCCTATGGGCTTCAAGTGACCAATAAAACCAAGGATTCAAAGGACAGCAAAGTATTTCTCTGCCCAGTGGTGATTAATTGTTATCTGTTCTCTTTGAAGGATGCTTCAGCTGTAACAGGCGAGGTGGCTGCTTTTAGCGTTATATGTCATTGTCACCATCAGCGTTACTCAACAGCCGTTTTCTCCCTTCCTTTCTTCTTCCTTTGTTTTCCTTCTCTGCTGTTTTTTCCTCCATATTATCTTCAGACTGGTATCTTTCAGGACTGCCCCTCCATGCACAGTCTCTGGTTGGTGGAGAACGGGTCTCCCCTTCAATACACAAACTCCGGCAGCATCGCCCGCTGGGGCGCACGCAGTCTGCTCCCCTTCCCCAGAACGCCCAGGCTCTCCAGCAGTTAGTGATCCAGCAGCAGCACCAGCAGTTCTTGGAGAAACACAAACAGCAATTCCAGCAGCAGCAACTGCACATCAACAAGGTAGGCATGATGCTTTTGAAGTCTGGTTTTGCCTCGTACAGCATTGATAGCAATAGTGCTAGTAGAGAGTTTCTTGTGTGGTAATGTGTATGTGGTCTTTACCTCCATCACCAAATGGCCTTCATCCTTGAACCTCTTCTTCATGAAGTACATCAGTAAGGATGTGGACATCCATTACCAAGGCGTGGGGGTGCTCAGCCTGGAGAGGGGAAGCTGTGTGGAGACCTCAGAGCAGCTTCCAGTGTCTGAAGGGGGCTACAAGGATGCAGAGAGGGACTCTTCATCAGGGACTGTAGTGATAGGATTTTGGGGCTGAATTTGATGCTTCTAATGCTGCCTCTTTGCTCTCTGCGGGACTGCACCTGCTTTGCACTGTGTTGGAGTTGAGCTCTGGATCTACTCTATCCATCTGACTGGATGTAATGGTGTCCTCAGGGCTTTCAAGTAGATGGACAAACAAGCCATTTCAGAGCTGCTGCAAGCTAGGTAGAGCACAGCGGTGAAGAGGAAGGGTCCGAAATGGGTCTCTGCAGGCAGCAAATGCTCTGAAATGCTTAAAATGCTGTTTGGGATGGGGGGATCATTTTTCCCTAGCCCTTTGTCTGTGAAGAATGAGGGCTGTGAGGGGGAGCTTGTACCCAGGGTAAATGGCTCTATTGTTCCCATCCTTTCCATTGAGCTTAGGAGCCCCCCTATAAAAGACTTACCTTTCGCTAGTGCGAGTAAGAAAAGGCCAATGTCGCTTTGGTGCTCAGCGGAGCATGAAGCGTGCTTAATTTAATAACGCTGATAAATCTCAGAGCCAGGAGCATTTGGAGCCAGCACATGACCCATTTTTCCAATCAATCGGAAACATTTACATAACGGCCTGATGCAGGGTCCCTCCTGTGAGGGATGTGGAGCAAAGGGATGGCAAGGGGGATGATGGCAGGATACCCACTCCATAAGCGCTGCCATCACAATTGGTCCTCTGCGGGCAAGTCGTGACCCACCTCATTGGGACTGCAGTGATGTGCCTGGGTTTGGAGCATCCTGCTGAGCTTTGGAGTCCATCACCCCAATGGCAAAGCCCACACAGCTCCAGGGTGTCCCAGATATGGGGCTGGCACCTTGGGCTGTAGCTGCTTGCAAACGCAAGCCCTTGGGATGGTGTGTGGGGCAGGATGGCTTTGTGAATTCTGCATCTCCAAGCCACTGGCTGTGGCCATCAGCCGTGAACAGGCTCTTGCTTTCCTCTGGCTGTGCTGTCAGAGGATGCTCATTGACTGGGGATGGGAGCTGTGCTCTGTATTGGGGTGCACTGGTGGTGTCATGGCTTTGTCTCTTTCCCTGCATCAAGGTTAGGTTGTTCCTGGGACACAGTGATCCCTGGGAATGGTTTTCCTCCCTGTGTGACAGGGGCACCTCTTTGGGGCAGGCACTTTGTCTCCAGACACATCGGGAGCAGTAGCGGTAGTGACCTCCTCCATGTATCAGCTTGTTCTGTGTTGCTTCCCATGCACAGGAATCATCCTGGAGTGGCCCAACACAATTACTCCTTTTCCTTTATTGTTCACCTGCAACAGGGCATCTTGAAAGAGGAACTTCCTGATCTCACACCTTGCCCCATCACTTCTCAGCCCATTCCTGTTCCTCTGATCCCCAATGTCGTCACTATCCTTTTCCTTTTCCCTACTCTTAAGCCCTTTTGGTTTGACACCTCCAACACATTTCATTTCTTACCTTTCTTGTTCCATTTGTAACATCCAGTGGCCTCAAGATTGGTGTTTGCAAGAACAAGTGAGCTGGGCTCCTGTTGGCTGAATGGGAAAAAGAGATGTAATGGTTAACAATTCCCATTCCATGCGTCCCAAAGGATAGAGGTGATGGCCACACCGAGAATGCATAACAGGCCAGTTTAATGATCAGTAATTCTATTGTATTACAAGCCATTATCTCAGAGTACAATGGAAGGTGAACCTTAGCCCAAACCTTGCTAATCATGCTGGGTTTGATCCATTTTGGGTCCTATAATAACCTCCTGAAAGACTTTTTTACATCAAAGCCATCTTCCATCCATGACTGGTGCATGTTTATTCATCCCAACTGCCTCTTTGCATCAAAGGAATGCGTAAGAACTGTTTTTTTGGTCACCTAAGTTCCCATCTGAGGAAGGGAAAATGCTGGATACTTGTGACCAGGCTCAGAAATCCCCCATCTGATATATACTGAGGGATTAAGTAACATGGGGGGGTAACTAACATTGCTCCATACCTCTTGGCATTGCACGTAGAAGGATGCTGGCACCTTCCTTTAGGACAGGATCAGCCTCTCCATGCTGTAGAGACATCCCGTATGGTGGCTTCTTGTGCAGACATGCTATTAAGGAGGTGTCAGGAAAGAAGAAGGAAGGATTTGTTGCTGTTCCTGTGATTTTTCCAGCCCTGATTTCAAAGCATCAGTGGTGTTTTTCCCTCTAGAGGGCAGAGGAGGAAAGAGAAAGGAAGGGAAAGGGACATGAACAGAGGTTTTATTAGGTATGTGCAGAGCAGGAATGGTTGGAAATGGCGTGGTCCTGAGATGCAGCACTCAACTAGGATGCTCTGCAGTCGGGGTGCAAATGCATGTGTGTAGCAATCTATTCCTGAGGTCAGATAGGTATTTCCAAGTGGCTTTTGGTCTTCTGAGTGCCTGTTCGCACTTGAATGGTGCGATAAATGCTTTGGGTCTCTTAAAGCCCAAGTTCGGCACCCAGTAGGATGCTCAGCCCATGACATCTCCCTGCAGCTCCTCCAGCCGCTGCATTCCCATGTTCTGCATGGTCCATCCCACATCCATCCTGTGTTGATAGGAAACCTCTCCTCTTCCCATCCCTAGGTGATAGAGCCGTGGTGCTGCCTCCTCCTGCATCAGGGCTGCCCTTCCAGCTACTGCACAGCTCCTGTTCCCAGTAGGAAATGGAGTCCAAGGTCTCCGAAGGTGGCCTGAATGTCACCCTCACCATCCGGCTGCTGATGCATGGCAAGGTAAGGGGGTTTCCTCACAGCTCCCTCTCCCACATGGTGCTTGTGGCTCCTAATCCTTGAATCCCAGCCTGGTTTGGGTTGGAAGGAACCTGCCACAGACAGGGACACCTTCCACTAGAGCAGGTTGCTCCAAGCCCCTTCCAACCTGGTCTTGAACACTGCCAGGGATGGAGCATCCTTGCCCCCTTGCCCTGTCCTGCTGGGTACAGAGTGCCCCAGGTCTTTGCTTCATTATGGGGTTGGGCTGGATTGTCTTTGTGGTTTGTAATGTTGATGCCTTTGTGTTTGGTTTTTCCTTTCCTTTAGGAAGTTGGCAGCATCATTGGAAAGGTAAGGATGGCTTTTAAATGTGGATTTCATTCTATTGCCTGCACCATTTCCTACATGTGGTGTGGTGGATGCCGGTCACCTCTTCCCTGTGATGCCCTTAAGTGTTTTGTGTGCATGAGCTTAACGATGACAGACCTACAGAGGAATCAAAGACTATTCCCCTAAAATAACCCAACCCAAACCTAACCTAGTGCCATTCCCAATTGCTTCCCTGTGGTCATAAGGAGATGTTTATGATCATTTTCCCTGGAATTTTACTTAAAGAGCTTCGTTAAGACTAAAAATGTCATGCAAGCCCATTGAAGTTCTGCAGCACTTGTCTCTGCATTTAGTTGGGCAGAAAAGCTCCACATGGTGCTTTCCACAGCAGTTTGGAAAGTCCTGGCTATCCAAGATTGAGGGGTTTGGTGTTTTGAAAGGGCAGGTTTATAGCAGAAGAGGTTTGCAGCGTGAGCACCTTTCCCCTATGTGCTTGTGCCTTGTTTTTCCATCAGCTTGTCCAGCCCTGGAAGGATTCACAGGATTACCTGCTTTATAGCTGGATATAATGACATTAGATCTTTCTTTGGATACTAGATCAGAAACCTGCCTCTGAAGTCACAGGGATAAGGGCCACAATGGCTTCAGCTGACCATCCCATNNNNATGGAGGGTCAGGCACCGCAGAGGTGCCCAAATGCTTGGCTTTGTGTTGCCAGCTATTAGAGATATGTGTGTTTGGAAGGGTTGTTTTGAAGGGGGAAGTCTTGATAGTAATATCTGTGCTTCTACTTCTTGTTTCAGAAAGGAGAGACTGTGAAGAAGATGCGTGAGGAGGTGAGCAACCTGCTCTGTACCATGATTTGGAGGAGAAGGAGACCATTGGGGTCTCCTGGCCAGAGCTGCACATTGCAGTAGCTCCCAGGGTCAGGCAGATCCAGTTTTCTCACTCTGGCCTCAAATCCCTATTGTATTTAATGGGAATTCTCCAGAGCCAAGAATGTGCTCTTAAATGAGCATTGAAATCAAGTCACTTCTCAGATGCTTGAGTTTGTCCAAGGTCTTTATGCCTGCAGCCACCAAGGAGTTAACATCAGATGAGCAAGCAACGCTCTGCTTCTTACAAGCAATGACCCCATGAGCTGGTCTTGCCCTGATCCATATGGGTTTGCATTGTAGTAAAAGACCCAAAGCAGATACTTTGTGAGGGTGAAAGCATCACAGGGGGCAGGAATAGTGACCAGAGACCAGTCTGTGGTTATACCAAGGGCTTCTCTTCTCTTTCCAGAGCGGGGCAAGGATCAACATCTCGGAGGGGAATTGCCCTGAGCGAATTGTGACCATCACTGGCCCCACTGATGCCATCTTCAAGGCTTTTGCCATGATTGCCTACAAATTTGAGGAGGTGAGAAACACCAGCCATTTGTCCCAGAAGGGCAGAGTAAAAGGGTCTGCATCCAGACCCATGGGTAGCTCTGGCATGCCCACTGCTAGGGCCAGCAGTGCAGATAGGTTTGGGTATCTCCAACCCATGCGTGCCAGTCTGTACTTGCTTAACTGGCATAAACCCCCCCCAGACATCTCTAACTAGGCAAGAACTGAGCTTCAGTGAACTCACAGAGGTCTCACAGTGAATTAACTGCAGGGATGCTCAGTGATGCAGCTGCAGACAGAGGCCAGCCGCAGTCTGAGGGCCATAAGCTCTCTTCTCTGGCTGAGGGCATTGGGTTGGCCTGGATGGTCAGGTACCAAAGGCTGATGTGTTCCCTTCTTCCTTCCCAAGGACATAACCAACTCGATGAGCAACAGCACTGCTACCAGCAAACCTCCAGTGACACTGAGACTGGTTGTGCCAGCTAGTCAGTGCGGCTCACTGATTGGCAAAGGAGGCTCCAAGATCAAGGAAATCAGGGAGGTAAGTCAGACTGGATATCATTGCATGTAATCACAGAGCTGATCCATGACCAAAGGGGATCAGCCTTGGAAAACAGCATCCTTATTCTGCTAGCATCATGCATCACTTCTCAGGATGCGATGCAGAGAGGATGCAGAGATGATGCAGGAGCAGCATCCCATGGGACCTTGCCGCTGTGCTCCTGCTGATGCAGGAGTTCGTGCGGCACCGGAGCTGGCTTGCGAGGGAAAAGCATTCAGCTGTGGGATTTCTCCTCCTGTCTCTTTCTGTCTCCAGTCCACAGGTGCTCAGGTTCAAGTGGCGGGGGACATGCTGCCCAACTCCACGGAGCGGGCGGTGACAATCTCGGGGACACCCGACGCTATAATCCAGTGTGTCAAACAGATCTGTGTGGTGATGCTGGAGGTACAGTCTGTAACCAAGGGGGTAAAGTACCTAGGAACACAAACACCACCCCAGCCGGCACCACCAGCAGCGCTGGGAGCTGTGGAGCGTGTGTCCTACCCTTCACCACGCGTTGTCAGACCGCTCTCATTGCCTGGTACCTCCGTTTGACACCCAACCCAGTGTGCTTTCCCCCACCATTGTCTGTTGTTTCTAGAGGCCCACACTCGATACCTGCTCGGTTGGATGCCCCAAAGGAGATGGTTTGTGTTGTAGCACAGGAGAGATGGGTGCCAGAGGAGGCCAAGGCAGTGGGAAGGGAATGGGGGCTGCAGTGACTCCACCAAGCACCCAGCCTCCTCTGTGTAGGGCTCATGGTGCCCCATGGGGACCACGGCTGGGAGGAGGAGGAAGCCAGTACATCCTCATCACTGGGGAAGCTGGAAGTATAAAGCTGGGCTCCAATAAGGCACAGCAGAAGTAGTGAGTAAGGCTGGTGGAGAGCAGGGTCTGTAGGGCACATGGATGTGTGCCCAGGGTGCTGTTCTCCAACGAGCACACCTTGGAGATCTCTACCATGGAGACATGCTGCTGTACCAATGGCTTATTGTCAAGGATGGCTGCAGCCTTATGCCCTGTGTCCATACCTCGGATGGGAGAAGCTCCAAGGAGGATACCCCTTGGGACACAGGACAGTGGTACCCTCCACTCCTCTCAGACATAGACCGGACCGATGTCAGGCCCCTCTCCCTTGCTGCCTTCCTTGGCAGGGAGAAGTGCATCTGGCACTGCAAAAGCTCCAGGTGAGGATGGCAAAGCTTGGTGGAGGTGAAGCAAACCCAAACGTGAGCAGTTTCAGTTTGACAGCAGCACAGCTTAGGAGGAGATGCCACAAGCATCCACTCCTCCATCCACTACTGCTGGTAGTGATGCTCAGGCAGGGGAGTGCAGTTGTAGCTGCACAGTGACTCCAGGTTATGCTCTGGGCTGCAGCAGAGGTGATGCTTGCAGGTGTGTTATCAAGTGACAAAAGCAAGGGGCACTGCTGCTTTGTATGACTTGCAATGGGAAAGAAGCAAACCCTGGAGTTCTCTTGCAGTCTGAAGTGCCCTGAGTTTATCAGCTCACAGAGATGCTCCTTGTAACCTTTCAGGCCTAAATCCTTGCTCAGCACTGCTGAGATTTGTAATGCAATAGCAGAACAAGCAGGTTTGTGGTTATGGAGGCTGTGCTTTGGTCATAGAGCTTTGCTGCAGACCTGTGTTTAGCAGAAAGGTTTGGATGTGCCACGTTGCTACAAGTAAACATCCAGAAGAACCTACAGAGAAAAGAAATGAGGAATTTTCCATAAGAGAGTCATTTCTATTGCCTCTCCTTCTGTAGCCGTGACTGAGTCATTTCACTTCAGGTAGAACCAGGAGGGTTTTATCTGGAATCTCTCCTCATCCCTGGAAACCTCCATATCTCCTATGGCCTCTTCAAGAGGAAACCAATAGAGATGATGTGGGCGAGAAGATCCTGCACACTGTACAGCGGGATGCATCACTGCAGCTTGATATACATCACTGCAGCTTGATGTGCATCACTACAGCTTCTGCTCCATCCTACCTGGGACTGGTCAGGCCACAGCAGTGAGAAGCAAGACAGAAAGGGGCAACCCCACACCATGCTGCCATGGGAAGAGGACTGGGAATGCCTATGGGTTGATGCCTCTGCTACAGGTATCTGGCTGCTTACAAGGACTGCTACCACCATGCAGCTGTAGGATAAAATCTCTGGACACCCTCATTGCCATCTGAGAGGGGTTTCCAATCTCTGGCTCCTCCAGGGCTCAGCACCCTCGCCAAAGTGATCACTGTTATCCCACTAGGGCCAACAGTTGGGAGGTCTTGACCACAGTGATTATGGCTTACGGCATCTGCTGCATGCCCATCCGTGTCTTGGCTTGGATGGTGATAGACCAAACCAAGTCCTCAAGGTGACCCTGTGAGGAAGATGAGAGGGATCAAAGAGCTTGAGCATTGTACCACATCACTCAGAGAGGCTGCTCACTGCTGATGCCCATGCTCACGAGCCCATCCCACAGCTCCTGGTGCTCCGTGGTGTTGGTGTTACTCCAGGACAAGGCTGTTGACATGCAAGAGCTGCAAAGAAATGCACTGCACAGGAGGGATTAAAGGCCTCTGGTCCATGGGTGGACCTCCCCATTTCATAGAACCAGAAGATCATGGAATGGTTTGGATTGGAAGGGACCTTAAAGCTCATCCAGTTCCAACCACTGCCACGGATAGGGACATCTTCCACTAGAGCAGCTTGCTCCAAGTCCTATCCAACCCGAATGCTTGAGGATCATCTCAGGGTGCTTTGAGGAAGGTGCTGCCTTCCATTGTCAAGCTGGCTCCTGGTTTGTGTCAAGCAGAGTGAAGGTGATGGAGGCAGCGGAGGGCTGGGAGGCCATTTAGGTGCCCACATTGTCCTTGTTGTCCATCAAACACTCTCTTTCCCCCCCGTGTCCTCCTGTCCAGAAGCGCGGTGTGCCTGGTGCGGGTGTTGCTGCCGGCGGCCCCCGGGGGCCGTGCTCCTTTAGGTGCTTTCTAACGCTCTTTTTGCCACCGTTTCAGGAACGCTGGTTCTAATGTTCTCTCTCCCTCTCCTTGTCCCTTTTCCTAGTCCCCACCAAAAGGTGCCACCATTCCCTACCGCCCAAAGCCCGCCTCCACCCCTGTCATTTTTGCAGGTGGTCAGGTAAGAGCCGACCCGCTTGCAGCCTCCACTGCCAACCTCAGCCTTTTACTGCAGCACCAGCCGCTGCCCGTTAGTGCACTCAGGTTTCTTGCCTTCTCACTTGCATGGTGTCATCCCATCCATTGCATGCCACGGCAGCTGGACTGAAAGCTCGCGTAGAACCAGGTTGATGTCTTGCCTTCTGTGGTAGCTGCTGGAGGATGAAAGGGGCAGAGCAGGGGAGCAGGGTGTTAGCTCCACCAGGCATTCGTGCACCAAGGATGGAGTTTGCTTCCTTAGACCCAAATTCAGTGTTTGCCAACAGTTGTCACTGTCATAGGAAAAGCCTTGTTGAGTGAGAGGCTGTGATTGTGCTCTCACAGGGGCTGCAAGTGTTTATTTCTGGCATCTCAGTCCAATTAAAAGTCAGAGGATCCCAGACTGGTTTGGGTTGGATGGGACCTTAAAAAGCTCATCCAGGCAGGGACACCTTCCACTGGAGCAGCTTGCTCCAAGCCCCTGTGTCCAACCTGGCCTTGAACACTGCCAGGGA
>JANHGB010046771.1:0-68470 GCA_026283785.1 Coracopsis vasa
TTCCCCTAATGTTTCAGTGCATCACAACATACTTTTTAGTTGTTGGCCAGGACTAACAGTTGCTTTTCATGCAGCACACTGATTTACTGACTTTTAATGCTGAACTAAATTATTAGTCCTAGCTCTATCTTTGTACTGTTTTCTTCTGTATGCATTTTCTCTTTAATTAAAGTTGTTGGAGGTCATTGCACATTGTTGAACTCTCCTCAAGGAAAACAGTCCTCCTTTGTTTTGGTGCAGTGTAGACCTATGACTTCATTCTTATTCTCAGTGAATTAATGTTTTCTTAAATGACAGAACTATGAAATGGGAGTTAAGCTGCAAATGAGTGCGCCTTTTGTCAGGTATCCTTGCAAAAATAACGTACCCTCTTTATCGTTCAACCCAGCCAAGCGCTTAAGCACATGCTTGTCTTTAATAGCTCCACTGAAATCAATGAAACAACTCACATGACAGCAAGACACTGATCAGGGGTTTACTCCAAAGGATGCTTTATGTCTTATGATTAAAAATAATTCCTACTTGGGAGGTGAGAAAGCCTTTGTTCAAGCCTGCTGTTTACTGGTTTCTCCCATGAATGTCCTCTTGATTAGAACAGCATAAGCACCACAATCTCCATATGAAGTATTTGGAAGATACATATTTTCTAGATATCCAAGCAGTGCTTTTCTTTTAAATCGGATGTGAATGCCAAGGCAACTTTATGCTCCTTTTATACTCAAATGCTCTGCTGCCACACGTCTATAATGTTCTCTGGCACGACTCACAAGTGCCAGCAGTATAAGGTACACCTGCTGTGGCCGTCTCGGTGTTTTCTTTTCAGCTTTTGTTGTGGTCGGAACGTGTTTTTCCTTCACTGAATTTCATCTTACTGAACTGATCTGCTGGATTTTTAACTGCATCCAGCTCTTTTGCCAACAACATGATCTCAGGAACATTTATTGTTCTCTTTATTTAACTCCTGACTCTATCGCATGCACTCCTTCCATTGTTATGACTGCTTTTCACATAATAAGCTACAAAAAAATAATGCAGCTAGGTTTTTGGTGTAGATACAAAGGAAAAGGGCTCTGATTACAAAGACTGTGCTCATGACTGCCCATTTTCCACAATATCTGCCATCTCCATTATCACAAGCAGTAGGGCAAAAAGAGCTGGGGCTCTGCCCTTCCCTGACGCACTTGGTCTAAGTGAAGCAGGAGGCTGAGCTCAGACTGTGCAGGACATCAGCAGAGCTCCTCAGGGCTGAACTGCATGACAGATGACTCTGAAGTGACTAATTTTAACTATGTTTGTATAATCCCAACTAGTTTTCCAGAATATTGTTATGACAAATTTCTTACTGAATTTCCCAGGCAAGTTTTTATGCCACCTCCAGGCTCCAGAACTGAAGAATAGCTCATATTTGGAAAATGACAATAATAAAATCCACATGCAAGGACTGACTCCATAATAAGACTTTTCCATGTTTTTCTGCTGCTGAGACAATCTGCCAAAACTCTTCAGATAATTGAAGAGGAGGTTTGCTGTCTGTGGAGAGAAGATGCAAATCCTGATTCTGTTCTTTGGTGGTGCTGAAAGCAGGAGCCCAGCTTGCATTTGGTATGAATTCAGTTACTCTTTTATGACATTGTATATGCAACTCAAAAGAACTCATCAACTTGATCTAATCTCAGCTGCTCTACAGAAAACTCAAATAAGCTTGAATTCTTGGATTAGTCAATGTTTGCAGTTACTTGAATTACATTTCATATATACATAAAGTGAGCATATGAATCTCAGCAGTTAAGTACTCTGCTGTCAATTTCCATTCTTTTCCTTAAGAAAAGAGTAAAATATATTTAAACTCATCACTCTGAGAAGTAGTATCTGGCTGTGATCAGATACCATCAACTGAAAGAAAAGAAATAGCCATATTTGCATCCATAATCTTTTTATCTTGACACTGAAGGCTAATTGTCATATCAGTAAATGCAGAATGAAATACAGTATATGTGCCTGAAGGTACCATATTTGCAAAATTGCTTAACAGCAGCTACTACGTGCTGTTTTGACAAAGATATACTCTTGCTGTCTGATAGCACATTTCTGTAGGAGATAATTTTGAGTAGACTCTGTCAAATAAAGTCAGATTTAATGCAGCCACAATGCTAGTAAGAAAGGGAAAGCATTGACATTTTCTTCTTTATAATTAGATGTTGCTACTGATATCCAGAGTGAAGACATTGTTGGCCTGAATTGTGATTGTTGCTGGAATGCTCGTTGCATTTCCTGAAATCTGTAGTGTCCCTCTGGGTATGAAGCACACGCACATGAATGTTGTACTTCTGATTGAACTGTCATAAATCTATCAGAATGTGATAGAACTCCACCAGATGAACCCTACCTGAATACACAGCAAATATATCCCTTGCTGCCACTGGTTATTTGTATTATATTTCACATTTTAGGGACAATGGTAACATGGTATGCGATAGGAAAGTGTGTTTTAACAGCTTAAAAATTAATAGGGGTTGAGATTTTCTTTCATACACCTCATATGCCTGGAGATTTTGGGGGCTTGGTTTTGTTTTCTTCATGTAATCATTTATCTGAATCAAGTTATCAGCTGATGCAATGAAAAATAGACACATCATTACATGAGTGCTGTGACAGCCTAACCAGGACCAGGGTCCAACTGTGTTATAGGTTGTAAGAACATAGCAAAAGGAAGGTTGGCTATCCAGCAATGCTCATTGCTGGATTTAATTCAGAACGGACCTCAGAAGAGGAAGAACAAACACAGTTTTCATATAGTGAAATCTGAAATGCAGAAATCTGCATCGCTACCATCCCTAAGCATCTGACTATATCAAATACTGTGAATACCAAAGAGGTCTGCCCTCACTGCAGCCCAAGCTCCCAGCAGATATGGGCCCCTCCAGAGAGGTGATGACTACTTGGTCACTGCTGTGTCCAAAGAGCCTCTCCAATGGTCATTGATAGATGCATGATTCTGTTCTTGAGTGAAACCATTGGAGCCTTTCCTAAGGCAGATACATCCTGCAGGTTGGTTTCTTAAACCAATTTATAGTGTTACATTCAGAGTACACATGTCCTATGTAAATAAAGCAATCAAGAGGGATGGAAAGCAGATGAAAACAGAGAATATAAAATGCAGCTTTAAATATTATAAACCCTGTAGCAACCAGGCAGCCTCATTTTATCCCAAAAGCTAGAGAGATGGAACTGATTAGTTCTTGCTGAGGAGAGGATATTGATGTTTAATACCCTTTTGAGGCTGTTGAGCTCAGTTATTGGATTCAAAGCAGGATACCTGACAGTACAGACAACAGCATATAACTAGGTTTCCTTTCATAACAACTGAAAGTCCACAAGAAAATTGCCAGTTTCAGTTTAGAAATGAAAATGCTCTTTTGCTAACTGAAAATCATTTATTTATGAAACAATTTTAAATTAGCTGCCATTTGCAATACCAGGGAAAATCAGCCTCAAGCCAAACTACAGTTATCTCTCTCTGCAGTGATGTTTAGAGTGGCCCTACCATTTGTCATCTTATGACTTGAATTTGTTTTGGTTTTGCAAATGACAACACATACTGTTAAGTAATATTTAACCCTAACAGATAATGTTAGGAGTGAAGATGGTTGGGTTTCCCCTATTAAAAAAAACCAACAAACTAAAGGTGAAAAGAACAAATTATAAAAAATGAATGACCCCAAAAATGAACAAGTGAAAGGTGAATAATTTACACACAGAAAGTTGCCTTTCTGGGGCAAGCTCCATAAAGACTTTGGGGCAAAAGAAATGTTCATTTTTTAAAGTGCTGAAGCCCTCATTTAGTCTTTTCAAAATGAAATGTTTTGATTTTTTGTTTCTGATCAAAATCTGGTTTAGTCAGTCTGAAAAATGACAGAAAAAAAAAAAAAGGCTTAAAATCCTTAGAAATTCAAACCATTTTTATTCAACAAAATGTATCAGGTAACCTAAGTTCACATTGGATTTAGTTTTACTAAGAAAAAATAGTTTGCTCCAGAATGGGTAAAATAATATAAACCAAAAAACCCAAAACCCAAACAAAACACCAAACCAAGCTAGTGAACCGACCTATCGACTACTTGAACAGCTCTGCACAGAGCTGTTTGCAGGCTCTCTACTACAATTCGTATTCCTAGAGTACGGTTTCTAGCTACCAGACACTGTACCTGGCTCCTAAAGAAGAAGACAAAGTGATTCTGTAAATGGCAACTGCTAGAGAACTGGCAAAAGGCAGCTGATGCAGAGCATTAAACTTTGGGAAGGAAACAAATATAAACACTGGTAGGTAAAATGTAGCAAACACACCTTGCTGTTTCACTATGTTTTGATCCTGAACTGCCCTGCTAAGGTCAGTAGCAGCTTACATGCATTTTTTGCTAACAGCCAGTGTATAAGCACGCTGTCTGATATATGAAACAGCAGTGCAATCATTTTCTGCTCGTGGCCTCCAATCCTCCAAAGGAAAACTGGAAATAATATAGCCTAATTACAATGCTGAATAAAACACTTTTATTACTGAACAAACTACTTTAATTCTTTGTTTGCTCTCAAATGATATGTGGAAATTAATACATGGCAAATTAACACCATAAATTTGGCAGTGAAGGATTTTTTTTCCAGCTTGCCTTTCCCTACCTGCACTGAAGGAATACTATTTCTCCTCTAGCATCACAGGCAACGAAGACCACAGATTACAGTAACGATAGAAGTTACATAGCACCAGGCTTGATTTACAGCACAATTCAATCAATCAGAAGTCTTCATACTTACAAATGTGTTTTAAATACTTCTCAGAACAGAAATTTGACAGCATTGGTATGCACCAAGCTTCATCTCTCACTGGAGACAATGCAGAGACCCATAACAAGTCATGAAATGTTACAGTGCATGATAATGCATGGCTTCTAGTTCATTACATCCTTACATTATGACATTGCTCTGCAGTACCAGGGCATAATTAGGCACTCGAGGTGCTATATTACCACATAATGAAGACCAATTAAGATTCATTAACCCCTGACCTCCTTCGCATATTTGCCGGACAGTGAGCATCTCGGGGGGAAAAAGTTAAAAGGTGAACTTGAATGAGCTCAGTTCAATAGACGACATTTTGAGGAGTTAAAGACACCTTAGATGATAATTTACATCTGATGCATCAAGGCATGTTGACATATTGATTGATAAATGGCAACATTATATGAGATGGTCATGCTGGCTGAACGATTAGAGTGATTTATGCTGAAACATTTGCTTTTTATATGTGTACCATTACTTTATGCTAACAATAAAGTGCTGTAAATGTTACATTAGTAATAAAATATCCACTAGATATGTGCTTTATTTGTGTATGAGTAAATACCACACAAAAATGGTACGGAAATAATATACCTAGACTAGGCACAGTGACAACCTGCAACTGTCTTAAGGTAAAATTTATGTTGAAATCCAAGCATGAAAGTCTTTACAAACCAAGATTCATGTTGGGAGATACATTTTACCACTGTGCTTATGGAGAAAGGTGTCCAAAAACAAAACAAAAACCAAACCAAACCAACGTCATAGGAAAGCAGAAGAAAGGACTATGCAGAAGGGACAACATTGAAATGATGTATGCCAGTGCTTTAGACTTTTCATTTTCCTTTGACATTAATAAAACCATCCTTCTATATTATATGCACCTACACATGCAGAATTACTCCGCTGCAATATCAGACACAGTGGCACAGCAGTTACAGAAATGTTAGATAAATCCCAAGTATAAAGATGCATTTATAGAAAACTCCAGAGCAGAGGTAATTTTCCTTTGTGATTATACCTTTTTCTCAATAAGTTACTTTTTTTTCCTTTTTCTCCAAGCAATGAACATTTTATCACCTCCCAGGGATCAGTTCACTGTTAGATGTGGCTGGTCATCCTTAAGGAAAGGCCACTCTGAAAGAGAGGCCAGCCTGGGAGTACCCCACACTATGCAACCACAAGCCATATGCTCCAGGCAGGCTTTCCTGGAAGCCCAAGTCTCCTGCTCACTGACCATTACCCTGTGCATGCCTTGCATATACACAGATGCTCCTGGGAAACATCACTACTAATGCGTATGTACAACAAAGATGCTCTGTGCACATTCAGTAGCACTTTCATAAACGACTGACTTTCCAGACATGAAAAGTAAATCCAAATATTTGATGAAGTCCAGGACTTGCTTTATGATAGCAAGTGAGTTACTGATAACTACACAACCCATACACCTTATTGGCAACATTGCAATGGTTAGTTTGACTTACTGCATACCTGCAGTACCGCTGACCTTGGAACATGCCCGTAAGACACACAGGATATAAAGACTACTGTGTAGGTATAAGAACATTCAGCATACAAGCCAACATTTACTTAGGAAAATTTATAGGACTGGAAAGGAGAAGCAGCAGAGAAGACTTAAGACATGGTACCTTGAAGTTTGACATACAATATATGTATATATGGAGATGGAGTAGACAGTAGAATCTGGAAAATCATAATATCAGCAGCTCTGAGTTAGCAGCAAGATGCTGTGACTTCTTGCAAGAACTCTTGTGTTGAGCAACTTTGCCTCACACACATTAACTGGCTCATGCATAGCCCAATGCTAATAAGTTTTTCCTACCTAGGTAAAGAATCAGGATTCATGGAAGAAAGAAAAGCAGCAGAAGAGTGGGACTGGTAGAATGGTAGTACCCAGTATTGCTTTCTTGTTCTCAGCAAAGAGTGGTGTGGTGAATTTGTGGAGGGAGGGGGATCACACACCACTTAGCAGACAACAATTACCACATATAAACATAGGCACACACACATTTATCTCTGACGCACACAAACAAGCTTGCTGGCATATACAACGTACTCCACAAACCCAATTTATTTTCACTTCATTATTTTCGAATGCATAGGGAGAGTTCTGGGAATGCAGGATGTTACTATGCCAAATTCTGCAGAAATTCAAGTTCTTTGGGTACTTACAGGAGCCTTTATGCCATTTCAATTCTAATGTTTTACTGCCAGGATCCATTTGGCTTGCTTAGAAAGTTGAAGCTTTTGTAGGCAAAGCCCCAGAATCACTTCTTTATTTTTTCACTCCACTGAGCAGCCACATAAATCCCAGATGTTGTCTATTCTGCATGAAGTAAATATTGAAATTGTGCTAGGAGATAGTCAAGTAGAGCTGACAGAGATGTGAGCCTGGGATCCAAACTGTATTAAACTTAAAACAGGTCCATCAGCAATTGCCCACTCTGACAGTGCTGCAGATCCACCGTCTGCAATCAGTATAGAGTGCCATATATCTTCCTAATCACCTTTCTTTTCAGTGACAAGTATGAGTAAGTTAAAGCTAAGGTCAAATGAAAGTACTAAACACCTTCAATACATCAGGAAACTTATCCTCGTTCAAAATATGAAGCTCAATATCTGGCAAGCTTGAATGATGCAGAGCATTTTGAGTAGGAGGTCTGCCAAAATAATGACTTGCAAATTACCAGATGCAAAGTTCTTTGAGGTTTGTTGAAAGCTGGAGAAGATGGTCTGCTCCTCTGAAGCATCATCTGTGGGTACAGCTATCAAGATATCAGACTCAGCCATGACGCAAGAGGCATTTGTTGCTATTACTATATCTAATAAGTCATTTTTTAAGGGAAACAGAGGTGCAGTACCTTGGGTTTGTGTAAAAGCTTACATCCTACTAACAATCGGTTAGTGCACCCTTGATGGAGGCTTGCCTGGAGGGTCCCTTCTAGCTAAGCCCAGCAAAGAGGATCCTTAATGGCTGGGCCACCATATACTTGATCTCCTGCAAAGACAGCATGAAGGGCAATGTCCTACCTTGGGGCAGCTGCTAGGACAGACAGACCTGCAGGTGTTCCCCACCTTCATCTGCTCATCCACATCACTGCCTCAGCTCGGTGTCAAGGGACATCCTTCATTCCTGAAGAAAGCTGTGAAAGGCAGTTGTGGGGCAGACCTAAATCCTTTGGTTGTGATTTACAATGGAGCATAAGGGAGTTAAAGACATGCTGATGACCTGGAGTTAGGTACCTTACACTCTTCTTTCTTCTGGAAAAAACCAACCTTTTAGAAACTATCCTCAGGAAAAGAAGAGGAGGAAAAAAGAAATAAAGAAAAAAACACCACCAAAAAAGTCCCCATCTTAATTCCCTGTCTGAGCATCTCAACCAGACTACAGAATCACTTTAACTCGGAGCAAATGGGGTGGATGTAGAAAATACAACTTTTACCACGTACAGCAAGCGTGAACAGGCACAGAGGTGTCTGAATGAAAGTTCAGATCCAAACTTTGCACCAGGCAGTGTGAGTAGTCACTAATTATTTATAGCTACAGGCCAGTGCCTTCTGAGCATAGGAGAAGAACTAAGCAAGCTACCTTTCACCAGGAAAGAGGCTCTGGGAATATTCCAGGAGGTTATGGGAAGAATATCTGTGAGGGCTCAGGGCTCAGTGCAGGATTCTGCCCGCTACAGTATGAATTACATTATGTCATTCTGCAAAGCTAGAATGTTCTGTTTTGTCTGTCACAGAGGCTGTCAGTCAGTTCTTCAAGTACAGCCTGTATCTAAGTGCATTTCTGTTATTATAAAAAGGAGAAATGCCTTTTCCTTCCCCCCATTGAACCCCCTAGACTTACTGAGTACATAACACAGATCCCAAACTCTCACAAATGCAAGGAAACTTTATCCAAAAGCAAGAGAAGAGCAGCCCCAAACCCAGAAAAGCATTACAAAAACTAGAGGCACACTCCCATGCTCACTCCCGTAAGCACTTCGGTTGGGGTCTTTGCTGCATGCTCACCTTTCCTCTCCTCATCCTTCTCATGCTCTGTTGTCCCTTCAAGGCCTTTTTAAAGCAGTTTCAGATTTTTATCTCCCCATGACGTGCAGGCTAAACTCTTTGTCCTGAAAACCCCACATCAGTCTGAACTGACATCTTGACTGACGCATTTGTTGCTCCAATTTGTATTAGTAGTATTTTTCTCCATACAGCTTCTCTCAGAGATCAAGAACAGAAGTCATTCCCTTCTAAGACTATTCCCCTCCCCTGAGAAAATCCCAACAGGTCTAGTCTTGAAAATTCCAAGTGTTTCATTTGCTCAATAACCAAACACAAATCTTCCTCTGGGAGTGTATGTGCTGCTTAGCTCCAGCTGCTTTGACTGCCCCCTTCTCCAAA
This sequence comes from Coracopsis vasa, assembly GCA_026283785.1. NCBI lineage: Eukaryota > Metazoa > Chordata > Aves > Psittaciformes > Psittacidae > Coracopsis > Coracopsis vasa. The sequence goes on from JANHGB010046771.1 coordinate 9,250, forward strand.
ACATGGAGTATTCACTGCGATATTCTTGACTACATAGAAGATTGTTTTGATTCCTCACTGTGTGAGGTTCAGCATACAAATTTGGTATCTGTGTCTGAGGGCTGTACACCTGGCATGGCACTCAGGCTATCCCAGCCTCCAGCAGGTCACTTAACATGGTCCAAGAGGTTGTGCAGCATTGGCACATCCCACACATGGCTGCCTTATGGAATTGCCCCTATCCCACACGTGCACCCACAAAGATGCAACTCTGTAGAGGAGATCAGATCAAGATGGTTTTTAGCCAAGAGCTGTATTTCCATTACATTTCCAGCTTAGACCTGCTTCTAAATGCTTTCTAGGAAAGTGCTGGTAACACGTTTGTGTGGTATTCTGCACTGAGAATAAGCTAGTTGTAACACACAGCTGGGACTGCCAGGAAAGCCAGGCTCCAATCCTCAGTGCTACACTGCGACGTACTGTGGACACTTGCCACAGTGCTCAGCATGCTGAGACACATCTGAATGAACAAATGCAACGGGTTAGAAAGCAGCTCTGCCTCTGGGCTGCTTGAGAACCTGGTTTCCCTGTCCCACATGCACTGCTCTGCCTAACTGTAAGTATGACTCTCCCCACATCTTTGCAGCCCCATCAGCACACTCCAGTGCAGATGGTGAGGAGGAAGCCACATTCCAACACGCAGACACAGGTTTTTGTCAATGAATTATCCCATTTCCCAGATGCAAAGAGGGACAAAAGTACCCTGTTGTGTTACAGGGTAATATAAATGTTGGTTTTGGACTTCAGTGCTTCAGTGCTTGTTTTCCAATTATATAAGGCTCAATTGTTCATACTAGAATTCCTTGTTGACTAATTGGCAAAAACGTATACACAGCTAAGTAGCACACTGTGTCCTACTTTGATGAAATATGCTACCATTCCATCCTGATTAGAAATACTCATTTGCTCTTTTAATTGCATACCTTTGCATATTTACAGCAATTAATACATTGTAAAAGTGGAACATACTAAGTCGGTCTAATATTTGCAATTCTGCTAGTTAAGTCTGTTAAGGCATCACTTCCACATTAGGCTTTAATTATGGGAGGAATGCAAAACACCTGATGCCACATTGGAACCCAGAATCATTTTCTTTGGACTCCTCTACCTGGTACCCAACCAAAGCAGTGTTTTTCCCATAAAAATTGGCTAAAGACCTACTTCCCAAGGAATTAATGTTATAATTGCATGCATTTTTCTAACTGGGTATTATGCCCTTGAAATACTGATACAATCTTAATTACAGAAGTATGAACAATACCATTATCGTGAACTGCTTTCTATTTTATGCAATTATGCAAGTAATAAACCACATACAGTAAAAATAACACCTTTTAGCAGCGCTCAAGTCTTTTCCATATTTTTAGCAAGTTTGGGAGCTGCTTATTTTTGCTTCCTGAAAATATCCTGCCACAATAAATATTCTAAAACAAAAATAAATGGTTTATTTCTGAAACTTGCTTATTAAACAGGCTGAATTCTCTGCTGATTCTGATCTTAACTGCTCTTTTTGTTTCATTGAGACTACACCACTTTACATCAGCTGGGATTTGGTTCACCTTACATTACAGGAATGGATCATGTTTGGTCTGGAAATTCAGAAGGGTCCTTTGTCCCTTGAGAATTTATTGACCACCAAATTGAGGTAATTCACATATTTTAAAGAGTTCAGAGTACACGCACATGCATATGTAGATGTGAAACGTACACTCTATTCTAAACTGTGATTTGTGTAGCTAGCCAGATAGGAGCAGGGGGGTTTTACATTCAGCAAGCTCAACACAAGAAAAAAAAAAAAATGCATATTTTTTTACCTTCATACACACAGACTGCTTTATAAAATCTTACTAAATCCACTCGTGACACTCTCATGAGATGGAGACCTCAAGATTACTCACAGTTCTCATTTCAGGAAATAAAAAGGCAGCTGACATCCCTGCCTGAAATGCCTGGCTTTACACCTCACTCTGGATTAGAGTTTTATCCGGTGGCATTTTACGTGGCTGCACCAGTGCCAGTGGAGCTCATCTGCTCGAGCTGAGTTCAAATCCCTTTCCTTGCTACAGCAGTTATTGTTTCCAGACTTGGAAAAATGGTCCTTAATGGAATAAGTCCAGCTCACAGGATTTCTGGATGCTGTTCATATCCTTAGGAAAATAAAGAACATGGCAGAAGAGAGCAAATATGGTACTACCAGCAGCAAGTTACTGAAACAGTGCTCTACATGGACTCTCCAAACTGTGGATAATTGATGCTCCACTGCAGAGGCAGGGAAAAGGGAACATGTAGAGGTTAGCCTGTTCATAGTCTTTCTAAGCACTTAGTATTTCTAAGCATCCCCAGCAACGGCACAATCAGTGAATGAAGTTAAATTCAATTGGTGGCTGGTCACAAGTGGTGCTCACCAGGGACAACCCCTTCAACATTTCATAACACGTATGTTTCTGGCTTTTAGGTCAATGGCATCAGAGATTGCATTTAAATCCATTTTCTACTTATTTCACTGAAGAAAGAGAAGTCCGAGTTTCCTGTGTTTTAAACCAAAATAACTGCCATTCTCTAAAACCTATTTTTCACCTCCTTCCCTTATTTCACATAGCCATAAAGAGTTTAGCCACAGTAACATCCTTAGTACTTTGGTAGACAGCAGTATTTGATCAGCAAACTCTTCAGCTGTTGCATTTTGCAGATAACATTTAAAATATCAGGCCTAGATGGGGCAGAAGCAAACCTCATGCCATACCCTTTACCTGGAGAGTGTGAACCCCTGCTCTTCTTTTCAGATGGCTTTATAGCACATATTTAAGTATGCAGTTATATTTGCATGCATGCATTCATTCATTCATTCAAAACTAAGCCTGACATTTGTAAAAACACATGCAGCTGGTGAATGAAAGAGTTGTCTTACTCTTCATAAGTAGAAATTCCAGATTTTAATCTCACAAGGTTAAAAACACTGTTGGATTTGGGTTTTTTTTTTTTGTTGTTGGGTTTTTTTTTTCCTTCACTGTAGGGAGAATTTTTAAAAAGGGGATTTACAATTTCAAACTAAACAAGCAAATTCTGTTTGCACTGCAGCTTCTTTCCTTACCAATTTCAGATGTTTTCAGAGAAAAAAGGGGACGAGGAAGCTGCATTAAGATGAAAGGGAAATTTACCCCAATGGTGAGCTTTCAAAAGCTGAAAGTACAAAGAAAACCTGATCAAAAACTTGTTACCAGAAACTAGAATGACTTTTGTGTGTCCGGGGAGGGAGAGCAATGCAATACTCATAAGCCAAGAAATTTCAAGTACAATAGAAAATGGTGCTGGATGTCCACTGGGAGATGGAATGATTTCTGCTGAGCTCATGGGAAATTACTGTATGGATATGTGAACGATGGGTCACATCTTTTGCTGGAACCCCACAGACATTTACTGAGTTACACTGAGCTATGGCTACGGATTATTTTGTAAATAAACATCAGCAAATTAAATTACAGATTTGCTGCTAGAGATCTGATCTTAAAGCAGAGAAAAAACCCACCAACGTGCCTATGCAGGTATCTGCATATTTTTGATGTGAAACAGTTTGGAAGTGTAAGGCCCATTCAAAAGCAAAATGTAATTGAAAATGATGCCCTACAGGAAAGCATATATTAAGCATTTGATTTTCTTGCTGTCTCATAAATTACTAAATGTTTTTTAAAAATTAGTGGTTTTATTCTCCAATAGTGCCACAAAATGGATTTATGCTTTCAGATCCCAGCAGTTTTTTAGTGAGGCCATTAAGATCAGAAGCGCAAAGCCAGAAGGGCAGAGTCAGGACAGGTCTTAGAGGCTACTAAGGGACAGCTCAGCAAAAGCTTGAATGTTTTATGTGAGTCACAGAAACCAAGTTGGCTCCTGAGAGTCCACAATCCCAGCCATACACATGCAGTAGGCAAATGGCTCCTTAGACAACATATACCTGCACAGTACTGGAGAGGTGATGTGGGTGATGCAGAAGGAAAGCCTGCAGGATAGGGTAAATTTGTTCATTCAAATAAATCTTGCCCTACCACAGGGGAGTGTTTAATTTTCTTCTCTGATCCTCTGTAAAGATCACAAGAGGATGAACGTGGTGAGCAATTTTGTAGGCAGATGCTCTCTGCAGAGCCAAAATCCCTGGCCCTGAAGATAGCAGAGGTGTGTAAATGATGGTGGTAGGTCTCCTGCAGATGGGAGATTTCTCCTTTCATGGGAGATGCAAGAACTCAGTCACCACGAAGACAGTTAAGAAAACATAGTTAGAAAATTCCCCTATTTAGGGTTATGCAATAATAACGCATAACAATACAATTATGGACACAATTTTGCAACTTTGGTGGAAACAGATCTTTCATAATGTGTGATTTCCTATTGATAAAGCATTCCTAGCATAACTGGAAAATCCTTTTACACATTGAACAACAAGGCTATGATTGACTGACTGCACAGAAACTAGTTATAATGGGATTTGGCACCTCTGAGCTGAGAGGACACAGGGAGGCCAGCAATTGTTTGCATTTCTGGAGGGGTTATCCAACTTCAGAAGTGTTCAGCGCCGTGTTTCAATCAACAGCAGGAAAGTACAGCTATCTCCACTTTGAAGAAGTTTAATCTATGGCTACGATCCAAAAAGACCCAGTGTCCTCTGAATTCAAAGGCAGCCAATCTTCATAGACTTGAGAAGAGATTATCTGGAGATTATGTTGGTAATTAACTGAGGAAATGGAAAGTTGGTCTAAACCCCGTGGATCTGTCTCAAAGTGACATTGCACTTTTCTTTCCATAAAGGATGTGCGGTGGAGGCTGTGGACACACTTTAAAGAAGAACATAATGCAACATGGGAAAAGCAAGCAGAGGAGTCTGGATACAGGTGTCTGTCTTAGCTAACTATCTTTGCACTGTACTGGACAAGTGAGCGCTTGACAACAGATAATTTGTTTTGTGAAATTAAAATTAAAACTATCAATTACCCAACAATCATCGTATCAATTTTAACACGAGTTATGTCATTAGCAGCATTTATTCTAACTAGTCTTTATTATACCACTAGCTTACTGCAATTACTCTCAATTAGACAGAGACTGTAAGCACCAGTTTTTACACCCAGTAAAGTCCCTGTCACACCCCAGATGAGCTGAGGGACCCCTCTGCTGCCACCCTGTTTAATAGATAGGCTTCATTTTATATTACTCCAGAGAGCTTCTCCAGACAAACGCTTCAATCTTACAACGTTATATTTTTTCCCCTTATTTGCATGGCTTCACAGTTCTCCTAAATCTTCAATTACTTAGTAACTATTTTTCTTTCTCATCTGATAACAGCATGGAACATAACAAAAGAGCGCAGCACAGTTACAGACATGCAACAGCCCTGCTATTTAGCATTTAGATGGAGCAATTGAAAGAGGGATGATGTACCACATAGGCGGAGGGGAGGTAGATGTGAGCAGCGACAGTTGGCTGGACAGAATGCCCCCTCTCATTTCTTTTACTGCAGTCCTTGCCAAAAACATTATGCCATTTCAGGCAGACAGAGGAAACGTGCCTGCTTTCCACAGGTCTGCTCCAATCAGTGCATCTCACTCTATGGACATTTCTCAGGCTTCAAGTCATCACTGTCTTGCAGAGCGAAGAACAGCTTGAGACAGCTACAACAGGGCAACAGAATCCTGTGCACCAGGCAAATCTGTTACAGGCTGAGTGGGTAAAACAGACATGAACACTGACATCCCACAATTCATCTCCACATAACCCCGAACGACTACCAAATCCCCAGTTCCCATCTCCACGAGCTTAGCCTCTTAGCCCAGGATATTCATGGATGTCTGGGAAGTTTTGGAATCAGTGCTCAATTTTCATGATCATTCTACTCTTTCCCGCATGAGTTGTTGTTATTTGCATTAGCAAAAGCACTCTATGCCAAATTTCCCACAGGCCTCTTTTCAAATTAGCCATCTGCAGCCATGTGAGGCTTTACATGCACACAAAGTATATGAAAGGATACCCAAAGTACATCAAATCACACAGGTACTTATCCATCTCTTAACATATTGCATGCACACATTGGTTATTCCAGGTGAAAGCAGTGTGATTATGAACGGTGAAATAACATCCAAGCAACAGACATGCACGATCACACATTCCCAGACACTGTTCTCCTGTTGTCAGAGTCAAGGTGGTAGAGAGCCACATAAGAAGAGAAAGCTCCTAACTTGAAGCAACCTTCATTCTTTAACAAAAAGGTGGCGATTTTCCATTATTTGCTCCTTAACAACAAAACATTTAAAGTCTTTACTGCCTACTGCAGAGTGTTAATTTTTAATGGGAGAAGCTACACGCTGCTTGATTTCTTTAGTGCATGAAGCAGCCAACCAATCGTACATCACCTATAACTCCAGGACAGCAGTTTCAGCAAGGAGTCTTTACAGCTCAGAGCATCCTTGAGGGCTTAAGATGTCAAGCAGTTTAAATGCCAATGAAATCAAGAAGCCACCAGGCTCAGATGTTTTAGGTAGAAAAGACAGGAAAAAGGAGACTTCTGCTGAGAACAAAAAACTTTGCTCTGCACTGAGAAATAAGGACCCTCTAAAGACAACTGTAAAGCACTCACCTTGAAATGGTGAAATGGGAAGGGGAATAAGAAGCACTAATGACAAATATATAGCAAATTTTATGATGAAAAATGAGTGAAAAATAGTCTGGAGTGTATGTGAGAGAGTCCATCTCTCCCTCTGCTCTAAGGCAGAATCAACCATCCCTGAGATGTTACTGACACATGCCTAGCCCTGCCCGTCCAGTTTGATGTCTCATGATGGAGACCCTACAATGACCTTTAAGCAATGTATTCCAAGACTTAACAATTAGAAAGCTGTTTCCAGTAGTTTTCCAGGCCACTCAAACTCAGTGCAACAGTGACCACTGCCAACCGTATGAAACTCCCAGGTATTCACGTAACACAAGACTTCCCACTCCTCAAAGTTAGAGCTCACTTGCTAAAATTGTTTAGTTCACACTGCGTTTAGGACTGCCTGTGCTTGGGCATCCTTCCTATCAATACAGGCCTTCTCTCATGGGCATGAGCCCTTCTAAGAGGGGGCAAGTGGCTTCAGCCCCTGCAACAAGTACACTATAGAGGCATCTGCACCTCAGCAGCTGAAGGCAACCCTCAAAATGTACCAGATTCAAAAGATCAAGATAACAGTGGATAATCCAAATTATATGCATTTCTGCAAAGGCTCTTTTTTCTATTTTATTTTTTTAAGCAGTAATTTTAGCAGGGTTTTTTTTTCAGCTTCCCAATGTGCTGTGCAGCAGGATTAAAAGTTAATATCCATTTAAGCCATTGCCAGAATAGGGATATTTTTGCTCTTGTGTCTTTAAAAATACCTTCTGGAATGAAACCACGGATGCCAAGTTTCAAGGTTGAGTGAGTTTTTATAGCAAAATTATAAATCCCTGAAAATGGAGGATAAAATGGAGAGTGTTTAATAAGCCTTAACTGAAACACTGCTATCAGATGCCCCTTTAATAATTGTGACAGAAGTGTATTTTCCCTAAGATTATCCTGTCTGTGAGTACAGCATTCTGCACTGGCATCATTCTGCTGGTCAGTATTTAAAAGTAGAGTATTTGAAATACACTGAAGAGTGCATAAGACCTAGCAATAGCACAGTGGCTATCCTGCAGACAGAAATATGATAGAACACAAGCAGGGCTACCAAATTTTCCCCTAGATCACTTCCACACCATTGTGGTTGCTGCAAATTTAGTACTGCAATGGAAGACAAGTCTTTTCCTGGTGTTAATCGGGTGTTGGATGCTCTAGACAAGCATGCATGAACTGGGCTCCCAAAGCCTCTGTGTTTCGGCACAGTCTTGACGAGCACTGCTGATGGTGTCTCCATCAAGTGAGCATCTCCCTAGTCCTACCATGGAGACCTCAGGGTCTAAACAAGTTGATGGTATAATGAGAGAAGAGGGTACAAACACTAGTATTAAGCAGGTGAGCTTTGAGTATCACCCTGGGAGGAAAAGAGGAGTTTATCCTTGTGTGCAGTTTAATCTCCTTTAAATGACACTCTTGCCTAGAGAAAATGGTTAATGCCAGCTAGGATGTGCCAATTCAAAATCATGAAAAACGTGTTTTGTAATGTCACACACTGACTTCAGCAGTGTTTATGGTTGGCTTCAGATCACCTTCTCCCCAGAATTTACAGTGATACAAGTTCATTCTATAACGACATCACCATGCTGGTGCACTTGTGAGCATTCCTGCGCTTCAAAGGTAAGCAATAACAAAACGTGTCTTGATGATCAGAAGTAATGAAAAAGAACAGCAGCTAGGGCACCAGTAAAGGGCTATAGTGCAAGTCAGCCCCCGGGGGAAGCCATAATTTGATAGTTAAACAATGGCAGAAATACATTTGTTCCTAAACTGGCACGTGACTTTGCTGCTGTTCCACCTATACTTATTTCAAACACTGGTCACTCTTCAAGATGTCTGGGAATACTACCAGATGCTACCCAAGAAGTACCAAACAGAGGCATGAGTCTGCTACCCCTATAATGCACTGAGAAACCTTCCCTGCAGAAGGATCGTTATTTTTTTTCTTTATTTTTCATTTTGGCATTTCTGCTCATTTTTTCTACACTAGGTCAAACTACACTTTGTTCCACTGTGCGGTTTTAGCTGAGCATGTGAAGTATACCCATTTATAACATTTACTTGCACTAGTTTTCCTGTATTGCCTCTGTGCTCAAGCTATCTTCAGATCAGTCCTTCCCAATACTATGGAAAGACTATGCTTATTTGATGAAAAACCTCTGTGTTTTCTGGTCTGTCCTCATTTTTAGCTTCGGGCCATGAATAAGCGAAAGCATATACTGACAGCAGTGCAATAGGCAAGATACATCAACTCCAGCCAAGGCTCCTTAATGGAAATGGCAACTGCTATTGATTTCCTAAACACAAAGGTTGTGCCCTTCACCTCTATGACAAATCAGTTAGTAAAGACTCAGGACTCAAGGGAAACCCCTCGCTATGTAAACATGAACTTGTGGTTTACTATTAACACAATATACTTTATAACTTCAACAGTGAAGTCTGGGAAAACACAGGAGGAGTCTGCAGGGGGAAAACAAAGACATTCACAGTGAAAAAAAAAAATAAATCCCTGATATAAATGGAGCTGAATTCAAGAGGCAAAAGAAACAGCAGGTACATAAGAATACCAAGAAAATGCAGTTGATGTGGCTGCTCTTTGAATTACCATTACCCTATAATCAAAATTAAAACAAACAAAGAAAACAAATCAAAAAGAAACCCAAAAAGGCTACTGATTACTTCTTGGTTATAAGCCATACAGTGATAAAGAAAAATAACTGTTATTCATCTTCTAATAACAGTAAATTACATTTCAATAATTAAAATTAGTGTAAGAACACAGTCCACGAGGACAAACGCCCTTATCATTAATGGCTGTCAGGATAGAAGAGGCAAATAATATTTTTACAAACAATAAAATGAGGTTAAGAAGATTCTTACTAATTTGTAATATATTTTCTGGTTTAGATATGAGGAATATCCCATTTTACTTGTCCTGAAGCATAATTCTTGCATAACCAATGTTTTTACACACATTACCAAGTATGCGAGACACAGACATCATAGGAGGTATTTGCAGCCCCTCTTCTCTCACTAGTAACAGTAAAAGCAGCATAAATAAAACCACTCACTGGCCTGTTTGCACCAGCAGAGAGATCAGACAGGCAGTTTAGATGAATAACACTGAGAATAGAATAACTTATTTCGTCCTTGAAACAAAAGCAACTTCCTTACACCCTTTAAGTTAATAACGCTTTATTTTGTCCCCAGCTGTTAAGTTTATAGAAATTAAAAGTCATGACTATTTGTCTTTTGCCAGCATGAATTTAAAAGTGCCTTTAAAAAAATCTCATTATCATTGTGGGTTTTTTTCCAAGCAGATTCAATACAAAACAGATTACATCCTGCCTGCACTACTAAAGTGCACATAAATTTTTCACAAACCAATTTATCTTAAAAATTTGTCTTTCCTCATTTTGATTCTGGACACAGTGCACAGCAGAAAGGCACTTCAAGTATTTTTTAGATAACACAATTCTAGCAATGATGCTGCATTAGTGTTTCTGGAGTCTTCCTGTTTTATAACGTTATTTCCAGACCATCAGAAGGGTTATTATGAAGTTGAATGATCTCATATGAAACAACTGCATTACCACGAAATCTCAGTCTAATGTTCAACATGAATTTTAAGACTAGAACTACAAATTTCATTCACAGTTAACAGAAGAGGGTCAAAATAATTTCCTTGGGTAAGAAGAGTTGGAAACACCTGACAAATCATCTGCAAGGGGGTTGCACAGGTCCCCCGCGCCATCATTTGGGAAGGCAGCAGTCCTGACACAACATAGCTGTGGGAACACCACCAGATCCCCTCGCTGACACCAGCTATAACCAACAGTACTGTGACTCCATCAACAATCAGATCATCTCAGAGGTGCAAGCCATTCTTTCTGAGACACAAGGAGACGGGGACAACCATAATTCTTAGCAAGATTCTTTAAGTGATGAAAGAGACTTGCCCAGCTCTGGGGGCAAGTGTTCCCCTGGAGAACAGCCCTTTCTTGCAGAGACATTGCTCAACAATGCGTGGGGATGGTCAGGAAACACTGTTTGAACAAAGAGTTCCAGTGAAAAACTATGCTATACTTGGAGCTGACAGAGATGTTTATAGTCAGTTTTGTTTGAATGGCTGTAATAGTTAAGGTACTGCTTTTATTCAACTAGATGGCTCCTAAAAAGTCAAGGCAACGACACTTGTGGAGCAGAAAAACTTTCACTGCCACTTTTCATGCAACATTTCTCTCCCTTTGGCAGTGATGACAGCCTTTTCACAAGTACAACAGTCGCTTTACAAAGAGAACAAGACATGAGTATCTGTCATGACATAAGTGCACGAAAGAACAGAATAGAAGGTACCTTATACAAGTCTGAGTCACTTACTGTTAAGACATATCAAAATCATGAATCTCTGCTTTCATTTGCTTTCACTCCTGCCTAAGGAGGTTTTTTGAGTACACTTTCATTTTAGCTACTAAAGTGTTCACTAGTAACATATTCAAGTAGCAGTATTGTGGTCCTTTTTGAGCAAGCCAGGCACTGCCTAGGAACACTTCAAGAATAGCTGGGCCCAGTAACAGAAAGAAGAAATTTCTCAGGTATTTGGGTGGATTCTGAATGTGTCACCTTATTCATGCACGTTTGCCATTCTTGGAGTACAAGTGATCAGAAACAAGAATATATCATTAGCTTTGCTAAGAATATTAGAAATGGATTGCGCTTAGAAACAACCCTCATCAAAGAACAAAGTGTAGAGGAAACACCTCTTCACCCCCAGTAGGCTCCCGCTGCAGTACTACAACCATTTCTGCTTGTGCTTGAACATTTGCTGCTATGCTAGGAAAAGGAATTTGGAAGCCTGGGCATAGCAGAATAACCCATGACACATTCAGAACAAAGCCATTGACTAGACTTTTCTGTTTTGGCCAGGGTGTCAGCTGGCCAGAAAGTAGAGAGACCTTTTCCTTCCCTCCAGCAGACAGGCAGTGACAGTAACATTATGGTCCTTCAGTAGAGCCTTCAGCAATACAATACAGAAAACTTCCAATTTTCTTTTCCCCATTAATTTGCATTAAGCTGACATTTTTCATGATGGGAATTTGCAGATTTGGGAAGAAAGCTATTTTCCTTTGGAAAATCATTTGCCAGAAAATTCCTACAACCTCACCTATTTCAGATTCCTCCTTTATCTTTGGTAGTGCTTTTGAAATGCAGACTTGACAAGACATTTATGACATCTCTGCAGGTGCACAGTCTTTACTATGATTACATTCCTATGCATTATAATAGATTCTTCAGAAAGCAAACAGTTGGAAAGAGTGGATGTAAAATTTTGACTTTGGGATGTTAAACATTTCTTTATCACTGAAGGGCTGATGGGGCACTGGTTAGAAGGAGCCAAAAGACAAAGAAGTTCCTTATGCCTTCTTCTCAAACTGAATGCAGTTATCCCCCTCCAGCAATGCTTTGGTGAGCATCAACTCTTCTGCATTGTTGCACACTAAACCAGGATCAAACATCCCACAATGAGCCCTAAGAGGCCACCTGACTCAGAGATGCATCTCTGAATCACAATCACCTACTCCCTGTGGGAGGGAAAGGGTAGTGATTTACCACTGGCCTATAACAGGACTAAATTATTACCTCCCCGCACACAGGTGCTGGCTCAGCTATTTTGACCCAGTGAGTGGGAGAGCTGAGCCAAGGTGTTACCAAACCCTTGGAGCTACCCACCATCTCCTCATCTACTCACTGGGAGTGAAGGTTTAAGCAAGCTGCAGAATGGAGGATGGTTTATATACCCTCTTCCAAACTTCTCAAGATAGATGAAGCCACAAACCAATTAAACTACAAACTACCCGTGCTTATCTTCAAATTAAAGCTGTGTTTAATACACAGCCATTGTGTGCTTCATACTGCAGGTTCTGCTCCCGCAGCCATTCAGAAATCACCAGTGGACAGCAGGAAGCTGAAAGTTAGCAAAAGGTATATCTTGTAGCACCTTGAAATTTCCAATATTGTTAAAAAGGAGAAAATTATCCAATTTTTGTACCCTCTGGCCTTCTATTGATGCCAGAAATAATCACGGTTCTCATTCAAGACAAACTGAGTTTAGAGCAACTATCCTTGATACGTACTGTCAGAAACCAAATACAGAAATACACGTGTTGTGTACCAAGCAATTCTGTGGTCCTGATAAGCCTACATCACTGAAATGTTTGAGTGGAATTCAGCAATAAAAGACCTGATATGTAAGAGTGAGCATTCAATGTAGCAAGAACCAATTATACAAACAAGCATTAAGGCCATAAACTAGCTTATTAGTTCAGTGTGCTTAGAAATTAACAGCAAAAAGCAAATGACAATGCTACGTAGCAACAGCAATCATGAGCACAAATAGAAATGTTTTAAATGGTAGCAAACTCCAGAAATAGGTATCATTTCTGAGCCAAGAAAACTCAATTTCCACTTGGCACAAAAGAATCAATTAGATACAGCACTTACTGGTCAACTGAGAGTTGGATACACCTCTCTTTTAACACTTCAGACTGTATACAAATCAATGATCAAAGTGAATTCAAACCATACAAGTTTGTGAGTTTGTCATAAAGCCATTAATTTCTGAAGTTTGTTACTGTGTCTATAACTTCCTCATAAAAAGGAGAGATAGATGCTGTCATAACTAATGTCCACTGCTTGACAGAGGAGAAAGAAGAGGAAAATCAATTGGTTTGCAAACTCAGTACTAACTGAGCAACATTGTATGACTTGCAGCAAGAGAAGGAACCATTTAATGACTGAGATATTTTCCCTCTGATCTAGGTACCTATGTACTTGGAAGAGCATCTCATTTAAAGGAAACTTTAAATGATGTGTATAGGCAGAGATAAGGGCCAGATCTTGTTCCTTCACACAGTGAGTAAGATGTCAATAGTGCAAAGAACGTCTCCAAAGGCCAGTGAAAGCCAAGCTTTGGAGGAGATTTCATCTGAGTCTAAGGAAGAAAATGACCCTAACTGGAACTGGCTTAAGTGCAAAGGCCTAGTAGATAAACCAACCTGTGGGATTTGGGCACCTCATTATCCTTACAAATCCTCTTATTATGGAGAAAAAGGACTTCAAAATGACTCAACTGACACATTAATTTAATGGAACTATACTTCATCTATTCTATACTTCCTTGGAAAGAACAGTTTGAATACCATGATTTCAAAATGTAGCCTACTGCTAACATTTTTCTGCATTTCAGTTGTACTTTAATACCCCATTTCAATACTGTCAGTAGAACAGTGTCATAAAATAGCCAAGTTGCCATAATAACTGAGATTTCTGAACAGTATTTCCCCCAGTGAATAATACCATCCCTAATCTAATGTACAATAAATTCCTGTCCAGCTTTCCTCATTTCCCAGTCCTCTCCTCAGCGATGGCAGTTCCTTTTTCTTTACTTTCTCCTTCAGTTGTCTAAAATGTTCTAATGAGCATAACAAAGAAACAGAAGGAACATGCAGTTAACTTTTTCATCTGTTTTCAGACTCTAGATAAGAACATCATGAGTACTTTGATTGTTGCCGTGCAAATGTTCCTAGCATTGGACACTCCAACACTTGCACAGACGTCAGGACAGACATAATCAGATTATTCATTCCAGCAACTCCTGTGTTTTTGTGGAAGCTATTTACAACATTAATCCTTAATTCCTTCTAATTGAAGGCATCTGTCCTGATATCTGTCTCTTCCATCTGAGGAGCCTATGTCCCCTTATGAAAGCCTTGTTATTCAGATTCAATGTTCTAAATAGCTAGACCTGGGAAAAATTTCCCAACAAAAAATATTTCACTGAAAACAGAATATACAAATTAATGTTATTTGTAGGAAAGATCCTCAGCCACTCAATGTGTTTTTCAAGGATAAAAGGCTTTTTCTCAAGAAATACAATACGTTTGATTCAGGGATGGGAACTACAACATTTGTAACCTGTGGTAACCAAGTCTACATCTTTCTCAGTTATTAATTATATTCTGTTTAGCTACTACGCTATTTAACTTTTGTGGTGTGGCTTATTTCACATGTTTAATGCTGTGATGGACTGGGGACAATCCTTTGAGATAGGGTAGAGGGGAAAAAGGAAAACTGAAACTCTGTTCAAGGAGAAAGCAATGACAGAAAGAAAGTACCTGACTTGTACTTTGTCAGATACAAGAAGTGGCTCAAACAGAAAGCAGGAATAGGCAGAGACCAACACTGAGAGGTTAGCAGAGTATGTCTCATGTGCTGATGGAGAGGTTTGAATTTCCCCTAAGCATCTTGCAGATAATGGGCTCATCACTCTTCTCCGTGAGCTCCCATACATGCAGAAGCCAAGCAGTAATGTTCCCAGGGATGCAGACAGTAACTGAAGCTCTCTGTATTGCCTTCTTTTCCATCTTTATGCTGTGCAGCAAAGTTATGACAAATCCCTATGGAGCCGGTTTACCCCAGACCTGCTGATAGCACAGGCTTCTACCACAACAACATTTTTTCCCCCATAATAGGCAAAACGAGACATGCTGAAAGAAGGGGAAAAAAAGTAATCGGGGGTATGACCTGTATCATCTGATTCTCAGTGCTCTACTTCTACATTCTGCAAAATGCACTGAAACAAATATTGGTTACATGGCTAATATAACCACTTGTTTTTTTACTTAATCTAAACGATAGGAATATCCAGAAGCAGAAGAGAAGAAACAGGCTGTGCATATTAAACACAGATTTGTGCAAAATATAATGTTTATTTTAAAAGTGTGTTCCCAAACCTGAAGGTAACTTCTCCAGGAGATTAGACTTGAAGATGAAAGGTAATGGTACTGTATTTTGGCAGAGCTGAACAACATCCATCACCACTCAAGCATGGAAATACAGAGTAAGGGCTACAGCAGCTCACATCCCTGGAATCAGTTACCTAACGATTCATCTTTGCCACAATAACTGTTGCAGAAATCGATTCTACAGCTTTCCTCCAGTCTTGGGCTTTGCATGGAAAAAGCAATTATTTAAATTAATTACTTGGCGAGTCCTTGCAGGAAGTTAAAATACAGCACCTAGCTACACTGCCTATTTCACAATCATTTCAGTTTTTAATATCAGCATCTCAGATACACAGATGTGATTAAAAACAAACAGTTGTAAGATGTCAATATAAATAGCAGACAATGAAATACAGCTTTTCAGTTCATTAATATCTGTATCTTAGGTGACTGCAGGTGCACCTTAATGAATTACATGACTAGTAAAATACAATTAAATGCAGCTGCATATGTTTACAAAACTGCAGAACCAAATTATAGGTATCAGTAGCACCCATAATTCATCCATAATTGACAATTTTCATATTACCGGAATAAGGAATCAAGTCATGCAGATGATTATTGTATTTGCCTTTGAGCACTAGAGACCTAGGTTCATTTCCTATGCAGCACCACAAATGAAACAAATTACATGCTTTCAGGTTAAGACAGACCTGAAAGCAAAAGCACCCCTGAATGACAGCCAAACCCCCAAATCATTCAGGTTCTATTTAACTGTCAATAAAAGTTCATGAATGGATGATAGTTGTCATAACTTAAACGTATCGTTAATAAAGTATTCTTCTTTACAGAAGAATCATCGTGTCTGCTGCAGAACAGGGTTCTGACCTGAGTTATACATAGGGTGGATTTTCTGGCTTCAAGGACATGACAAGGACATAGCAGCAGAATTTGTGCCAAAGATCTTGTTTTTCTTCTGTCTCCCCTCTTACATGCAGCACAGTGATGATCTCTTTTTTTTTGGCAGGACCTTTCCTCTTGCGGTAACTTCTGTCTACATTTAATTTTAATTTCACCCACAGACCTTGTTAAGACCTCACACAGCATGCATTATTCAGACCTTGACTGGAGAATCTCCTGAGAGGTGTGCTTTACCTACCCTGCTGTGAGCAGGAGTTTAGATTAGATGATGCCCAGAGGCATCTAGGCTGGGTGATGACTTCCAGTTGACAAGAGCCTGTGGTTCAACTCCCTGTTTCTCTCACTGTTTGTAATACCCCCTATAGCAATATACTACCAAGGCTATATGTTGTCCAGTCAACAACACACTGAATATAGGGGTCAGGGACAGCTAGATTCCAGTATCGATTGCTTTAGCTGTATGAAGGGTTACTGGGGAGAAAATACCTTTGTGTGCCAGCTGGCAGGTGAGTGTTCAGTATGGAATGGTGTTCAGTTTTGTAGACAAACTCAGGCAGACCTCCCACAACCCACCATCCTGCACACCTCTAACAGCCAGATGATCAAACACAGACACCACAGAATCTCTGCTAAGGCAGGATTTTGGACGACAGCCTCAAGAAAGTGCTCAGGAGCTCAAGGTCTTTGTACAAGGATTCCCCAAAACCATGGACCTGGAAACCTGACTTGATTTTGTTACACAGCTGTGTTTCTAGAGCTCCAAGGTACTGCAAAGACACCACAAAGCTCCTGTACTTCACATGGGGGACAGTCGGGCAGAGAGCTAGTGAGCAACAAGTTCTGAAGACTGCAAAAGCCCCCTCCTATAAACAAGAAAACCTGTTAAGTGAAGAAATCTGCTGTGTCTCAGCTTAGCTTAATCCTACCATGTGTATACATATGACAAACCCTCCTGACAAATGCCTAATAAACACAAAACCCAGTTAAAGGGACACCAATAACCCTGAAGTAAAACCAATCACAGATTTTCTTTTTTAATAGCACACATCCATTCTAGGCAATACTTTTGCTATGTAAAAAAAAAACCAAATGCATGCAGCAGTCTGTTGCTGGTTTCATTTTGCTTTAAAACGCATGAGAGCCAAGTCATATTTTTAAAAGTAAAGAGTATTTTCTGGAAATCAAAAAGGGAAAAAATAATCTCAAATGTTTTTCAGTGGCACACTTGTTGATCTCATCGTTTTATAACACTAAGTGGTTTTATTCAAGTCCTTCAAAGTTTTTCATCACCAAGTCCCAAAAGATTTTGGTGAGAAGCAGGTGCCTAAAATAGACTAGAGGTTAGTGACAAGATCCGAGGCTTCCAGATCTGTCTACTTCCAGTGTTATTCAGAGATGGCTTTCAGGGTTTTGGGTCAAGGGCATGGTTATTTCCTACTCTACTGCACTGGCAGAGGCTCATGGAGGAGCAGTGTATGCTTGTGTAGCTTCACACACAGGAGATCCATCCCCTTAGGTGTAGGGTAGCAAACCCACTGTCTGCCTACCTTCCTGACGACACATGCCTGGGTCTAGGTCTGCAGGGGTCTAACTGGCAAACCAGCTGAGGAAATCAGAGCACAATCCACGCTTTGCATGCCCTCTGTGTCACCATGCCTAAAAGACAGGCTCAGAAACACCTTCTTATGCCCTCAACCCTGCAGTAGTGTTTTGAGAGTTTCTGAAGAAGGGAGAAGAAAACTTGATAGGAGATTTTGCTCAGAGGCAGTACAGCAACTGCAGATGTCATACATGCAGTAACCACTGCAATCAATACAGCTATTCTGAGTGCATTACTCTAAGTCTTTGTAAAGCTGGGGTCCAAATGCTCAGAGGGATAAAAAAAGGGAGGAAGGATAAACGAAAGAATAAAAAGGAGACAAATTAAGAAAAGGGGTAGGAACACCTGAGATGCCAATAAGCTACAGCATGTAAGCTATGTCTTCAAACTAGGGACTTAACTGACTACGGATTTATCCTTCAGGAAATACTTGACTTCACAAAAAAGGGCTGTTCATTTTATGACTCTTTCAGTATTTATCTTACCAACTGGAAAATTTGAGCTGGCTGCACTGTGTGCAGGAAGAGTACCCAGAAAACCGCTGCTATGATTCCCCTCTGTGAAATTAATGTGGCAATGCAGCAAGCCCAAATTTCCAAAGACAAAGATAAAAACCAATTTCCTCCCATCATCTGTTTCAAAGTCTCTTTGCTGGATTTGAAGTAGAAGTTATCTGTAGGATTTTATTTTAAAAGAACGGAAGGACAGTTTTGCAAATTTATACTGACAAGTAGGTGTTTGTTATCACTTACATTTTGTAGAATGCCATCCTTTTATTTTTGGTTGTTTTATGGGTTCTATTACTGAAAGAAGTCATGGCCAGTTCTCTTACAGAGCCAAATGGATCATCTCTTCCGCCTTGTAGGTGGGGAACTTGAGATCATGAAATGCAAACTCCCATAAAGATGCTCAACTCCTTTAGCTCTGTTGTTACTTGTTAGAATTTGAGATGAGGAATGAGGGGATAACGCTGTGAGCTGACGAACCTGTAATTCTCAGCACAAGATATGTGGAGAGTTTTCATACTGTTAAGCCCTATTGTGCTCATTTGGTTTCTGAGTATGGCCCACTGCTTCTGAACGTAGATCAAGGATATTGCAATGTGCTTGGCAGCAAAAATTGTTCTTCAGTCTAAAACCACATATCTTTTATGCTTATGGAGACATGAAAAGAATATCTTTCCAGTATAATATATCTCCAAACACCTTCAACTGGACAGTCACAGATATGAAGAGTGAAGGTTTCCATTCTTGGCTCAGCAAAGCTTTCCACAATGTTTTTGTCAAAAGACCTGTTTATATCACATCTCACTGCATAGAAAAGTAGTGTGGCACCTCACGCTATCAACATCCCTTATTGCGTACTCATAGCTGGAAAAGTGTGTCCCTGGTGTAGCCAGCTTTCCCTGAATGGTGTAATTGTCCTAGCAGCGCTCAAACAGTGCTCATGGTCAGCACGGTCACTTGCTAACAATGATGTTCATCGAAGCTTGTCATCCTCTGAGAAACCTCAGAACAGCAATTAAAAACATTTTGAAGATTAGAAGGCAAAATTACAACTGGGCAGGAAGAAGCCTACTGCGACCCAAAATGTCACCATCTCTAAGACAATGTAACCTAGAGGAAACATTATGCTTTCTGCAGCATCATTCCTTTAGAAGAGATACAGGCCAAACAAGAGCCTGGTATGTACCACATGCGCAGACTTTCTCTGAGGTCAAATTTAATGTCCCCTTGACCTCCACAAATTGGTTAGGTTTGCTAGTGACTTAGAGTGAACTAGAAGAGTCCAGAGCTATCCCATGTGGGGACACAGAAAAAGGAGCTTCTGCGTAAACATTGCTCCAGAAGATTCACACCAGCATTTCAAGACTTGGTGAAGACATGATTGAAAGCTATTGTGAGCCTCTATCCATACAATCCTCCCACTCCTCTGCCCCCCAAAGAAAGACAGAATTGTAATACATCCCAGCCTTAGCAGGAGCTACTTATATCCTGTAGTAGGAGGCTTTACCAGCTTCGCTTAGATTCTAAGTGATATAACACAAATCTGTCACCACAGATGGTCTAGCTGATAGCATCTGTGGCTGAAGTGCCGAGAAAGGAAGCCATACTTCTTACCACTGTGTATAAAAAGAAAACTCTCCTGCAGTAATATTTCACCACTGACAGCATAGCATCTTGGTTAAAAAAAGAAACACTCATGTATCCTAATATTCTGCCTTCCTAAATAATAAAATCAATCTCTGTGTTAGCAGGCTGTCTAGTCAATATTTCCCCTATAAAGCTAGTTTATATTCTATTTCTATGTTCAGGATAATGTTTAATGGGAGGATAATCAACACATTACAGAGTCCTGATTTGCTATATGTTACAAAGATTCCTCTGTCTTCATTAAACTAAAAAGGAGGCAGCTTGCAGGACTATTTTTCAACTCTGACTTCACAGCACACACTATTCCTTATACATGTAGAATTCACCTCATGGATTTCTCCTCTGTATCTATAATCACCATATGATTTAGCCCACATCCACGACTACATTGCCTTGCCTGCTAATACATTTCTGTGAGATTCATTTCAGCGTACCAACATAATGGTAATACCTTCCTCGGCATGCTGAAATGGTCATTTTTAGGAAGGAAGCAAGTCCCTAAAGTTATCAAAATATTGTTTTTTCATTTGCACTAAATGTTGAATGTCTCTTCACCAATTAATTTAATCCGAGCCACAGGAGTGCCCAGGGCATTGCTCTAGGTCAGTAAAAGCTTTTCTGGAAATACAAATGTCTCAGTGTAAAAGTCCATTATCTCACATCCCTTCAAAGATATAAGCAAAGGCTCTTCCCCTCAGAAAAGACTACACAAGTGTAAATTCACCATGACCTGAAAGTCCAGCCCAGCAAGTAAAATTTCTTTGCTAGGTATTACATGTATATTTACATCTCAAAAGCATGAGTCTGAAGGGCAAATGTCCTGACTCCATTTGCATTCTGACACTTGCAAATTAGGTTAATTTTAACTGCCTAATAAACGGCAATGTCACTTATGTGCTACCTAAATCTGAGCATAGGATACAAACATAACAAAACATATGTAGACAGCAGACTTTGCAGTTACATTGTGATGGAGATTAAACAAACATACCTTGAGCAAAACATTCAGCTGTAATCTGCTCATATACCTTCCATAGCCAGAAATGTAATCTGACAGGAGCATGTGTTAGGTTTACCACATGTAACAGGCATTTTTAAGTTTAGAGGGTAATAACACATACAAAGCCCTGCTTTCTCTTTTTAAAGTCTTAAACTTGTAAGATGGATTCCTGATAAACTAGCTTTCCCACCTAGTCTGGTGCCATAGCGTCATTAACTTGTAATAAGAACTGGGATGCTCAGACCTAAGGAAAGACCTAATACCTGGTTCACTAGATGTTAATTGTGACGAGAAGATGACACGGCAAAAGTATTTTTAGCCTCCTTATTTATATCTCCTGCTAACTGAACAACTGACAGAGATCCACTTGCCATATTATCTTAAATAATACCACCTTTCAAGCAGCTGTACCTTTCAAATATGAACAGCTTTAAGGGGAAAGAAAGTGAAACTAACCTACAGAAACCTACAGAGCAGGTGATGTATATTATTATCTGAGAGCAAGGTAGGAATGACAACCATTCCTCCTTTGGCCTCCAACCATGAAAATTATGGCCTGCTCTTCTCCCTCATGCCTTAGCTTTTAATTTGACACACAGTAATTTCTCCATCATTTGGATAGCCACATCCCGGTGTCAGCTGAGCTCAGGAAGTGTAGTTCTTGTAATATAGAACACGCAAGATCTACTTTGGATGGAAAAGGTTTTGACTAGAATGATTTATGTCAGGAAAGTTGCCAGAAGGTCTCTGAAGATATTCTTTCATAAGCAATAATGACACAAAATGACTGAGAAGAATGCTAAAGTTACAAAGTGAAGTCTGTAGAAAGCAGGATCCAATCTGCTGTCAGGTCTAATTCTACAACATTAATCCTGTGCACAAGTTGTACGTAACTCCATGTCCCCTGCTGCTCAGGACCCTGCCCAAATCAGTATGTAGTTCAGTCAGAGATGCAGACTGTGCAGCATTTATTCTTCCCTTCAGCATTCAATGTGCTGTCCCTCTGCTTCCCTCTCTGCTCAAAATCCAAATCCAGCAATAAATGAAACAATAAACTTGCTGAATTCCCCACCAAAGAATACTTCATTCACTATCCTGCTTACACAAGCAAAGAGATGGGTGTCCTGAGGAAAATACAAGCACTGAAGGAGCCCAGCCTCAGGGAGAGAAGCAAGCTCAGGAGACTCATGGAGAAGATGTCACTTTGTCTAAAATCTGCATGGGATGGATGAACGGGATAAATGGATGTTTTAAGACCTAACTGTAATAAAACCCAGCAACATCACTCATTTTATTGCTGCAGCAGAAAGGTTTTTCTCATTGCCACGTGGGGAAACTGATTCTGGATGAAATACAATGCCCATGGAAATTCTGTGCTCTCAGCAAGGGCATTCTATGGACACAGCAAGGATCCCACTTACTGTCCCAGCTTTCTCTGGTGGTCCACAAGATATCAATAAGCATTTCACTTTTGTCTGTGGAAATACATTAAGACGTAAAATGTAGAGATTAGGTTTGTGTTTTGTTTTGGTTGCTTGGGGTTTTTAAATTATTAATAGGTTAGTAATGAGGTACACTTCAGAGAGCCCTCTATCATTTTTTGTTTGTTGGCCAAACAACTGGTACAACCAGTGATGAATGGTACCAAATCACACCAGGTTTTACCCATTAAATAGCCATATGATCCCACTAATGGGAGAGTAGTTGAAGAATTTAGATACTCCTCAATTAAATAGAATGGTGCAAATTTCTGTGATAAATATAAACTTTCTCCCTGTAGAGTGCTATCTATAGTTTCCAGCAGGAAGTCAGCGCTATTTGTTTTTCAAAGATAGCTCTTTGGAATTAATTACTCTGGTATCAGACTAAGTGACAAAACAGGTAGTGCAGAACTGAGGGTAACAAGAAATTGTCTCTCACAGCTTTTTAAAGTCAAATTTTTCTCCCAGCCTGACTGACAGTATACCATTTAATCACTATTACAGCCCAGACACGTTATATTTATTTCATTTTCTCATTACTGGGTTGATTTTTTAATGCCAACAAAAGACAATCAAATTGGTGTTGTGGCAGTTCAAGCCAAATACACTCAATGAAAACTTAATAGATGCATCCTGTTTAAGATTCAGTTAGAGTTTCTTCCATCTGATGGCACTGTATCAAACATGACAGCTGCTCTTCAGTGCCTGATGTCCAGCCCACCTGAGGTACGGCTGCTACATCTAGTGAGTTTGTGTGTTGTTTTGGTGATAGTGAGAACTGCCAGACAGCTAGGATCTCCACTGTAACATTAATTATTAAGCTGTTTCCCAAGATGTCAGAGCTAAGGTGGCATTTGCAAAATGGCTGTCAACACTTTGACTGAAAAATACTAGTTTAGCTTTATTAACTACTCACTCTACTTTGATTGCCAGAAAACAGCAAAACGCAATGCTTTATAGTGCACCAGGAAACTTGGGGATGCTGCCTGATGAGCCCTCTTTTTGACAGGGAGCTGCAAAGAAAAAGAAGAAAACTGAGCCGCACCTGCTGACATGCATGAGTGTTGTGGCTCAGGGTACAGTGATAAATCAGGTTAAATGAGAAAGCTGGTTTATCATTTTTCTCATCCTCCAGCAAATTCTCCCCACCGTCTGCCACGGTTTGTTGCCATCTTAGTTCTGCAAATAAAACACTTTATTGGGTCATAATATAGACTGGATCTCTAAAAGCAATGTGCATTGAAGGAAAGATGAGAGTAGCATATAACCAGAGGGGTGAGCAGCTACTGAAGGCAAAACTTGGGGCCAGTGTCAGTCACCCTGGATTTGCTAAAAACCAGCTAAAACTCAACAGGATTTGATGATCTTCATCACAAGAAAGCAGTGATTTAAAAATTAGACATAACCTGCGAAAATATTGAGAGGCAGCCTTAAAAATGACAAAATAGGTCTCATATGGAATTTCATCCTGCTGAAACCAATTAGATAACATCTTTCATATGTGATATTACATGGGCTTTCAGGTGAAGCAAATGTAACATGGCCTTATATATCAGTTTCAAAAAGCCATGTGTGAAAACCTGCCAGCAAAACTATCAGTCAGCTGTGTTTCAATAATCATGTCACTGGGACAGGTTAACTTGTCTGCCAGAGTTTCCATATTCATGTGTTCAGCAGAACATTCTACCATTCTACCTCGTTAGCCTTTAAAATGTGGCACAGCATAAGGAACTGAATACAAAATTCCATGTCCAGCGTGCAACATTAACCTCACATTTTGATTCCCACATTCATGAAATGAATCAAGGAAACAGATCTCCCAAAAGGCTGTATTATTTCAGTTGATAGTGACATCCAACAATGGAATGGAGAAAGAGAAGATAATTTCTTATGAAACCCTTGCTCTTGGAGCTTTGTTAGAAAGCAGAGTTGCAATACAAAACTGAAAATAGAAAATTAAGTCTAGGGTAATTGGATGGTTTTCCTGACTATTGCATTGCTGACAAGTCTCTGGCAAAAGATTAGAGAAGTCCCCTTTTTTTCCAGTAGAACTGCTTGTGGATACATCACCAATGGTCCATGAGATGAGCCCATTGTGAAAGAGAATATCCAGCCACAGAATATTTTGCTCCCTTCACCTTTTTAAGTAAGAGGGTGCAAAACAAAGCAATCAGCTAACAGGCAATGACCTTCCAAGCTGAGCCTTGTGACACGAATGCAGTTCTGAGAACAGGAAAAGGAGAACAATTAATTGCCAGATTGAAAGCAGACTATGGCTGATAAAAAAAGAGGTAAGAAGAAAGTTTGTGTTAAGAAACTGTCAGGGTGAATGTGGGATGATTGATCAAGTCAGCATCACTGTGTCTCAGAGGCTCAGGAAGGGGACACGGAAAGACAAGGGAGTGTGTATTTTTAACTGTATATGCTTTTTTTTCCTCTTTATCCCCTGCCTAGGACAGAGAAAACAGAGGGATGTGAGTGGAAGAAAGGATATCTTTGGCCAAATCCTGCATGTTTCTGCTTGTCCCTGTTTCTTTTCCTGTCTCTCTTTTTAGGGTGGGGGAAAAAATTAAAGCATACATCCTAATAAGTCCCTTTTTTAAAAATAGGTGAAGATACAAGACTTATTTGAAGCAGTTGCCATGGAGAAGCTGTTCAACTGGAGAATAATTACTAGGGCAAAATCACATACAATATGGGGATTGATCCTTCAGCTTTTACCCATGCAAAACTCCCACTGAAGTCAACTTGTTATCACACATTTTTAGCAAGTTGGGAAAAGAGAAAGAACTCGTATTTCACTCCTACTAAAAGGAAAAAAAAAGGTTATTTGTGGAACACAGCAGAGAGGACAGACTTTTATAGCAAAAGCCTTTTTACCAAAGACTGCAAACCACCTTGTAGCACAGGTGGGATGTTTTCACTCTTTGGATCAAAGAAGCTAATTAATGAGCAGCAGTTTTTAAATGCGTAGCATGCTCTTTCCCATGCTATCAGAAATACTGCAGAATGTGTACTTAAAACAAAATGAGGTCACTCATTTTTATTTAATCAAAATTAATAATTGCAAATCCAAAGAGAAACATTTTTCGGCAGGTTCCAGCTGGCAAGTGATGCTGACTTGCAGAAAAAAGCAGTATCTCTTTGTCCCAAACACACCTAACTCCAAAATTAGAGTTTTGCCTTTTCAAGAAGCAGTGGTTACACAAAAAGTCCTAATGCCTTTAATCACACCTTGCACAGAAGTTCCAGCAAATTATTTCCCCCCTTAACCTGCATTGCCTCCTCTACTCTAACTTCCTGAGCCTCAAAGCAAAGCCTGAGTCTGGGCAATACTCACTGACCATGCTGTTTTTACATTTCTCAGGATTCCCATTCCTTGATTGTTGAATAATACACTATAACAGCATGTATATAGATACCCTTTCCAGAACCTGTGGTACCAAAAGAGACATGTCACTGCTACATAGCTCCTTTCCATTATTCAGCAGAATAGTGGGATAACAGCTATCATGGAGCTGGATGAAGCACAGCCCATGATAAAATAATCCCACTGGGTCATGCAACACAGCTTTCCTAATTTTACTGTGTTGCTGGGACATAAATCCACATAGCTGTGGGTATGGCACATAATGGGATGCCCCTTTGTGGACAACTTGCTGGAGCCTGGCACAGCCTGAGCTCCAGCCCTCCAGCAACAGTGAATGTACCTGCCAAAGTTTACTCTCTTTTACCCAAAGCAAGTCACAGTGGAACCATGATAAACAAGTAACCCTCATCCTGGACAATATGGGGTATTTACACTGGTACAACTAGAGCTGTATAGTTACACTGGTGTAATTACACCAGTAAATTTCCCCATGTGGAAAAAGCCCTAAAGCCCTTTGACTCCAGTCACTGCCAAATACCCACAAACTCTCAATGGCCTGTTCCCAAAGCAGCAACTGCCATTTATGAAACACCTCTGGAAAATAATGACAGTGCTTAGAGAGATTACGATCTTAAACCCCTTCAAATGGATCTTTTTGCTGTGTTCTCTTCTATTAAACAGACCACACAAGCATTGGATTGTGGTATACACCCTGTGAACATAAAATGCCTGATGGGCCCAATTCTCTTCTCCAATATCCATTTCAGAAGAACAATAAAGTCATTACAAACTGGGACCAGGCTTAAATGACCCGTAGTCTTCATCCTGCAATATAATCCAAAAGGAGTGCAGCACGTATGGATTCCCAGCAGTGGTATGAAATCCAGCATTGCCAGCTATAGGGCCGTTAGGAAGTCAGGCCTGACCCAGCAGCCACATCACTCAGGACTTTCAGCATCCTTCCTGTGGTATATATGGCAGATGTTTTCCAACAGTCTTAAGCAATTTAACAGTACAGTATTGTAGTGAGGAAACCTTAAATAAACAGACAAAACACATAACCCAGTAATAAGAACAAGATGATTTTTTCTTGAATTACCCCAATTAAAGCACCAGTTATTACCTCGTACAGCAGTAAAGGGAAAGCACAATTATAAAATTTAATTAATTAAGCTGAAGGCAATGAGACTTATTTTAAAACCCTCAGTGCGGTTAGACCAGCTCAGTGAAGCCGTAAGTACTTAGTGCTGAAAGAGGCATCAAGCCCATTCATCGGACTCAGCCAGTGAGTCTGGCTGGGCTAATCCATCCCTCCGCAAACGAGCAAATGTCCCATAGGTGTCTTCTATATTCTCCTCACAGAGTTATAGACAAAACAACTGTTGCCCTCTATGTCAAACTGAGTGATGTGAGAAATAACCATCATTGGCTTGACCTAGACAGGGCAAAGCTGAGAGTGGGAGGACCAGCGTATATTTTATCATTACAAATTAAGACATTGCATTTCACTGATAGCAATAAAAATCAGGTAAATTGTAGCGTGTTAAAGGTTTGGCTGCTGTCAGAGATGAGCCCCCAGCAGTACCCAGAAAGACAGTAAGACACTATTGGAGCTGCAGTGGGCCACTGAGGTTAAAGAAAATCAGCAGTAGGATGGTATCTAAGCTGAAAACTAATGGGTAATAAGAGAGCAAAAAAAATGAACTACAGTCTTAATGAGCTACACTTAAAATAAAGGAAATCAAACCACAGCGAGGAGGAACCAACAGCATTATTCTCTACAATTTTTATACAATGCTGTAATGTCTGCACAGGCACAGAGGAAGCCATCCCAGCTCAAGCACATAAATTGAGAGGGATAAGATAGGGCAGGAGAGGTGCTGAGGAGCACAGCTCGGTTAATATCCATGAGGCAGCTGCTCTGCCAATTCCACGCTCTTCCTAAAAGAAGGAAATCGTGAGGAAACCAATCAGAAACCTCATCATGATATTTACAAATTCCAGCCACTAAGAGGGGGAAGGTCCAGACGGTGCAAACTCCATTTAGAAACAGAAGAGAAAAAGTGTGGTAAGACCAAGGCAGAAGGTCAGGTTCGAAGGAAAGTGCCTCTTAACTGAAAACAAACCAGTGCAAGAAGCAGCAGAAAGTGGAGGAGCTGCGAACTGAAACGCTGTCCCTAGAGCCTGTCCTTAGAGCATGCACTTCCATATCTGGTTACCCAGAGACACCAGGGATCAGCCAGCAAAACACTTTGGGTGGCTTTTTCAGCAATAAAAAAAGGTTCTTTTCCATGCTGCTTCCACCATGGTAGAGTGTAAGAGCAGTTTTGATGTAAACTGAACTAAGCTGCTATGAACAGAAATCACTGCATATTCACTTTGTCTAAGTTTGTGTAAAGTGCTATAAACCTATTCGTCAGCCACCACCCTGGAAAGAAACTGGAGTGCCAGGAAAAAGGAGGAGAGGAGGAGGGTGGGGAAAGGAGGATGGTTGTCACTGGGACAGCAAACGTCAGGGAAGAGGGAGAGTCAGGGCAGGTGAAACACGATTGCTTGCATTAGAGGACAGAAGGGGACATTAGAGGACAGAAGGGGATGGAAACAAGTGAAAGAAACAGCATCAACGAAAAAAAAAACAATAGTAAGAGAACTCAAAGAGGCAGAGGAAGGATGTGAAGAAACGCAAAGAGGGAAGGACCAAGCCTGGAATAGCACTCTGTGTCCTACTGGGAAGTGACAGGGGAAGTTTAGGTTAGACATAAGGAAGAAGGGTCTGATGGTGGTGAGGCACTGGAATGGGTTGCCCAAGGAAGTTGTGAATGCTTCATCCCTGGTGGTGTTCAAGGCCAGGTTAGACAGAGTCTTGGGTGACACGGTTTGGTGTGAGGTGTCCCTGCCCATGGCAGGGGGTTGGAACTGGATGACCTTAAGGTCCTTTCCAACTAAAACCATTTTATGATTCTATGGAGGTATCATCAGGGGAGAAAAGGCAATTTGATCCATGTGGCAGTTTTGTATGGCCGGTGATCAGCAACAGCAGGGATGGGTTCCACAGATGCAGAGGCTAGGTGAAGCTCTCAGAGGAGTTCTATACATGCCTGGAGTAAAACAGCCCAATACAGGAAATAGGCAGGGAGCAGCAGCCTACAGCTTATTTTTGGAACTGGCAGTAGTAAATACTCTCACTGGCATAACAGAGCCAAAGACATGACATCATAATGGTAGCAAGATGGCACTGAGGAAAGCACTTTTTTACTTAAAACAGTTATTCAATAAATAAGCACAATGAAAATAAAAGGCATACACACATTTAGCGTTGTGGAAATAAGACTATTGAGAAATACTCATGGAAATGAGCCGATAAGTTACACACAATTAAAGATTTCCTGCATTCTCCCATGATGTTCTGCTAAGTCTATGAAGCCGATAGACAAACTTGAAATAATGCTGACCAATCCCCAGCAGCCCAAATAGCACATTTCTCAGAGCTGATACCCAGCTAATAGGGAGAAAAGCAATTAAATAAAAAAATAAAAGCAACTCATTCCTCAAACGACTCATTTCTCACTTAAAAGGAGTATCTTCCCTCTGCCTCTGCTGCCATTTAATAGCTTCTTCATGCCAGCATCACTTCGGGTCACTAGAGGATAACAGGCCCTGGCTCTTTTCAAGATCAGTTCTTGCCTATTACCCCATGCAGAGAGCTTGGTGTCACCTTTTGCTCTACAAAGCTGGCTCTTCCTCCAACCTGAGCTTTTGATTTCTCCCCATGGACTATTTTTGACTTCTTTTATCAAAGATCTCTTCTGTCAAAGAGCACTTGTTGATGTCTCTGCATATCAGCTATTCCGTTAGATTCAGAGCCATCTCAGCTTAATTTTCAGATGGCCACTTGTGTGGGAAAGCCAAGGCACCCCAGACTTGGCAGTTGGGTAATGTCCCACTTCAGCATTATCTGTGCTGAAAACATCACTGCTGTATTTGCTGTGTCTATTGCACACAGCAGCATTTGGGTTTGTATTTATGCCTCCCCAAGGAACTGTAATGCTCAGAGATAATTAACCTATGGACCTTTTGACATTATTTGCAGCAGAAATATGTTTTGATGTCCATATAAGCCCTATGAGCATAATAGGTAAGAGATGGCCCATTCTTGTAGCTGATGAACATATGAAAATAACTTTCCATGACTGCTTCCACATAACAGCTCTTTTCACTTACAGTGAAGAGTTGAGTCTCCCACATTAGTGTTTAATGTCTTTGCTTCAGATATTGTTTGGAAACATGCCAAAGTCCCACAGTTATTGGATAAAGGAATATTACATCCTAAGTACAGTGGTCTTTTTCTTTGGAAATCTGGAAATGAAGGGAGCTGGGTACAAAGAATCCTGTATGAATGCCTGTTCCTGAAGGATTAAAAAAAAATAAATAATGGGGACACTTAAGTATTCCCATTTAGATGAGATTTCCATCATTACTATAGATATCTTACATTCCAATTATAGTGCAGAAGAGGCTGTAAAATGCTGATTTTACTGTTCTGCCAGATAACACAATAGGAAAAATAACTTGGATGTCAATCTTTGCTTTTTCTCTTTTTATTTCAGGACAATGAATTGCTAAGAACTGGCACAAGCAAGCAATTTAGTGCTTAATAAGTATGTGAAAGAATTAGGATCCTAATGACTACAACAGAACTACTCAACAGCCTCTAAAAAATCAATGAAAGCATGGGGGGAAAAAACAGAAACTGAATTATGTGCTTCAAAGTTCTTCTCCCCTCTTTCCTTTTAAATTGGGTATAAAAGCTGGCTTTGTTGGTTATTTGCATACCCGTGCTTTTGAAAATCAAATTGGACCATGCCCGTGGCTTTCTGCCAAGCATGGAATTGTGGGTGTTAGATTTTCTTAATAGCTGATATAACAATTTCTGTACTAAGTTTTGGGGGTTTTGTTATTGTTGTTGGTTTTTTGGGTTGGACTTTTTAGCTTTTCTGCACTGAATAACAGTTCCTCACCCTCCTGTTTAGGCATAGGACTGGCATAATGGGGGCTACTTGTAGGGGCTGCCATAATGGCAGCTACAGGCAAGCACATGTAGCAACTCTGCAGTCAGGTATCAATCCCTATTTCTCAGATCACATTCGGATTTGCCAATTCCAGCAGACAGTACCTTTGAATAAAGGGTTTTATCAAACAGTCAAACAGTAATGAAGTTACAGATGTAATCCTGAACAGTCTTTCAAAACACTGTATTTTAGCCCAAAGCATTGTGAATAGGTTAGGCATATACATAGTCAATTTAATACATATTCTCATGTCAATTTAGGGCTGCAAAAATGCACAAATATTACTATCATGGATAACAGAAAGTGTTTCCTATCCTTTTCCATCATGAAACTCACATGCACGTGAATTGATTTCAGTAATATTTTGCCCTCAATTTATCAAAATGTTACTGAATCAAGCTGCATTAGATATTAAGGAGAATTTTTGACATTTCACTACATACAGCAAGGTCTGACTTCAGCTACTGGATCCATGAAAAAAATGCCCAAGGCCACTTGGAATGACAGGCTGTACGTGCAAACCCATCCTGTTAATGTGACATGATTGAGCTAATGGAAGAAATAAACCCACATGACATTCTTCTTAGTCAGGAAAAGAAAAACAGATTAATTAATAAATAATGATTACATGAAATGCAAATGAAACTAGAGGAAGGCTTCCCACAGCCCTGTTACCCTGCAGGGCTCTGATTTCTGTTCCAGGGGAGTTTTGAGGAGTAGGACCAGAGTGACAATTATCTCCTGGACCCCAAATGCCTGAGGAGACAAGTTTTGCAGCGCCAGGCACAGGAATGAAGCATGTTATATACTGGGAAGTACTGTATATGGCTCTAAGAAAAAACTTATGAGAAAACCCAGGCTAATGTGACTGGAGGAGTGTCAGAGAGCGGTCTCAGACGTGGATTCTGGTCCTCACCTCATACAGCAGTGGTTTTGAAACAGCCTGGGATTTGTTCAAGGCAGAGATGTGATAATTTTTGTCAGGAAGGAGAGAGTGATAGTAAGAAGGTTCCATAAGTTCCTAAAGGATCAGACAGGATTCAAAGACAGGAGTTTCTAGCACTTGCTTCTCTGGGTTGGGTTGCAATGCCAAAAGGCAAGCAGTGGCCTGGCTTTTGTGTGCCTACACATACCTCCCAGATTTGAGTGGAAAGCAGTGTGAGAGTTCCAGGTCCCTGGCATCTTAATGAGAATGTGCTTACTGCATTTTCAAAAGAGAAAGAAAGACAGAAAAATGAAACAAACTTTCTGAGACCCAAAGGCCACCATACAGCAGTGAAGCATCAGGAAGACCAAAGTCATATGTTCCAAAGACCCAAGCAGTTCAGTAAGTGCTGCTTAAATTAAATATACAACCAGACTCTCACAGCTATCAAAAGCTGCTTATTAAATTAAATAAACAAAAGCTGATTAATAAGACACTTGGTGTTAAATGGTTAGCCTCCTGCTTGCTCTGCAGTGTGCATTCTACAACAATAAATGAAAAATCATCATGCCTAAGCATGTCTAAATCTGGGCTAAATTAAGGATTCTTAATATATTCTAGCAGTGAGGCAGACTGAATAAAGAATTACTGACATGAAAGAATGATACAGCATATACTAATGGAAAATGTGAAGCACTGTCGCAATTAATATGAGGTCTATTTGACTCTCAGTGAGGAAATAATGAAATTTGTTAGAAGTTCTCCTTTGTGGCCAAGATGAAGTAAGATTCACGGGTCCTACTGCCTTGAGAAGAGTTTTGCAGTGATTATAAGACTGAAGAAACCCAAGGCTACAAGTGTCTACACACTCAAAGGCTGCTCGTGGTCTCTCTTAGTGGTGCAGATGAAGACTCTAGACCCAGTCTGGTCCTGCCTTGTCAGGCCTGCATGTGGCTCAAGGGTCCTGGACAGAAAGATCTGATCAGAGAAATCCTATCCAGGCCAGAAAGCTGCAACAATCCCTTTAGCTTACACTGTAAGTAAATTGGGTTAGTCTGCTTCCTACAGCAATATACCCATAACGGTTCAAAGTCCTTGGATAGCCCAATTCCCAGTCCCTCCTACATTAGGGTATGAAGCTGTGGCACCCAGTGCCCACCAAACTGATTAGACTAGAAATGAAACACCTGTATCAGCGTAGTACTGTAACTAGCTTCCCCAGTAACCAGGATAAACAATAGAGTGTTTATGTAACACGGCCATGATGCTTTGGAGAGCCTACCCAACAGGCACCAGCATGCACAGCACTGCTCTCCTGGCACAACTGAGCTCCATTATTGCTGCAGCACACACCAGTGCATGGTGTGTGTAGATGGGAACCCATGTTTCAGGACTTAATTGTGTGGAAAAGAAATGCTGAATGGAGAATTCAGCTCATGCACGGGATGCTGAGAGTTCCTAGTTTGAAACAGGAATTATAGACCCTTCAACATCTCCTTTTCAAGAACATTCACTTAAGTTAAACAAACTCAGAGAAACGTGCATATTGCATAAACCATCCAAACACCTGGGCACACCGCAGCTCACATTTTCCTTCCCAAGGAGCAGGCGAGAAGAAAAACACATACCAGATTTTAACCATGCTGCATAATACACACTGAAAGGTGTTCAGGTGCAGACATGGATGTGTGGCTACAAGAACCTGTAGAGAATACAAAAAATCATATGGGTGCAGTCAACTCTGAGATCAGGTCTTTGCTTGTTGAATAGTCAAATGAAGTTTCCAAGACCTTTAGCTCCAAAATAATTGTTTTAGGGCTTGCCTTCACAGGAAAATTACTGAGAAGCAAATTAAAATGTAGCTTTCCCTAGCTGTTCCATACCAATTCTGTGAGGACATCCAGGGCACAGAAAGCATAGGGCAGAATATTAAACTTGCTTATGCCATAAAAACAAAGACAGCGAATCAGCTGGTGTGAGAGTCCCCAGATACAACAGCAGCAATGGGTAGAGAGAGCACTGGGATTTTGCAAAACAAAACTCTTCTGTTAATGTTAAATAATGAAGTTGTGGTAGATAAATAATGAAGTTATTAGAACAAAAGGTTATTTAAATAGCCAGGTAGTTGTTTGTTGATTATTTCTGAATAAAGGAAAAAGGAACAAACCAAAGGCCAAGTGTTATTTTTTTTCCTTTCAAAATGTGCATCACAGCCTGCATGCTAAACATTTGGGTCCAAAAAAGCAAAAAGACTTGAGAGCCAGTCAGTTGAGAGCCAGTCAGTTCTTCACATGCATTCTTCACATGCACTGAACAAAGGAAACTCAAGGGAGATTTAGTCTTTCCGTAGGATAAACATGGAAAAATGCTTCTGTCCTGAGATGGATGCTAATAGCAGCATAAACAAGACTGAGCACTCTATGAGATGCAACATGAAGCCTATATACTCTATACACTATGCTTCAGCTGTAAATCCAGTAATCAGGAAATATGCCCACTTGCTTACAACTGCATGCCCAGGAGTATGTTATTCCTTATATAAATTGCTCTTTTTTCCCCATAATTATAACAGCAAAAAGAGGTATCCTTCCATCACTGAAAGTAGTTCACATCTAATTAAAAATTACTCCTCCAAGGAACTTTCAAATCAGGGCTTGGACTTGATTTGATATCCCAGGCACTATACCAAGAGGCTGAAGAACAACTCGTTCTCATTCTGCGTGAGTCACATCCTCTCAGCATCCATGTGCTCAGGCATTCCTCTAAAGAGGAAAAAAATTCTATGCTCATTTCTCTGCATATGATCCTCCTCTGGGGTTTGGGGTTTTTTTTCCTCTCTTTAAGATTAAGCTTTTAGAGTTATAATGGATATTGCATCATCAGACTAGCTTTAGTATGTAAAAGAAAGACTAATTATCTACTGTTCAGTGGTGGCAGCAAAAATATAAAAATCAAAGCTGTTTTCTTTATCTTATTTTTCCTTTGAATCCCCATGGCTCAGGGAAAGCACAGATTTTACATCCTTGGGCTATGAAGAAATGCAGGGTGAAATTGGCCCCCAAGCAGACTACAGGCAATAGGTTTGTGCACAACTTTCTCAGTATTGATAAACTACTGGAAGTTTAATTTTCATCTCCTAGAAACAGACAGGGGATGCAGAGACAACACGACCCAGCTTTCCCTGACAGGGAGACCAGTCCAGCCCATCCCACACTGCTTCCCTTGGAAACACCTCTGAAATGCAGAGCAGTGGTGGCTGACACTGGAAAAGCTTACAAATGCCACTTGCTCTGGGACACGGTATGAAGCAGAGACTGTGCCTTGGGCACCGTTCTCCAGTGTCTGGGAAGCAAACATGGACAGCACAAGAAAGCATCTCTGCATCTTCAAAGCCTGGTTCTAATTGAGCCCCCTTAAGGTCTGGACTGGAGGAGCTCTTGCAACCCAGGAGGCTTCCATATACAGTGTGGAAAGGGAAAGGATTTAATTTTTAAGGGTCTGTGCCAATTGATTAAAGGCTAGTGCCCATTATTTTCTCATTATTTTTCATATTTCCCTGAGTTCCAAAGAAATTTCAACACTCTGCCAGCGTCCTGGGGGTTTTATTTAGAGTGCTAAGGAATCACACTGGGCAGGCTGTGGGAGTTCAGCACTGTGGAGGAAACTTATCATCTCAATGCCAATGTTTTCTAAACCAGAGCCAAAGGGAGAGCACTTAACTGTGCATGCACCAAGCATCACAGTTTCCCTGAACTGCAGTTTTTATCCTCTAGTTAAGTTAATCAGTAACAAAATTGATTCAGACGTCCCTATTTCTGTTGTAACCAGGTACATCATCCTGGCTGGACTTGGGGATTGTATCTCCACCCAACACTACGTCCAGTCAAACAGAACCCACCTCTTCAAAGTATTCTCTGTACTTCCTAAATATCCATTATTTATGGCCATTAAATGGCACATTATATACGCCATACAGCTTATGTACCACACAAACTGGGATCTACTTTTAAGAAACAGCTAGATGAAGAAATAACAGGGACCCATCACGCCAAAATAAATAAGCTCACACCTTAAAAGATTTGGCATTTTTCCCTATGTTTGATATGCTAGATAAAGAAATAGATGTAGGAAGAACAAAGTGAACAGTGAAAGAAGTAAATCTTCCTGAGATAAGGAACACAAACACGCATTGTTCTCAGAGGCGCCTCTAAATTCAGTTTGGGTTTGGTTTGTACATCGATTTTGTAATTGCCCTGCAATTCCCCATCCTAAGGTAGACAGCAAAAGTTACTTTTTGAGAGAGATTTAAATGAATTAACAGAGTTGCTGGGGAAACAGAGGTACCATGCAGCTCGACAGCAAGCACTTGCAACAGCTTGCTCCACAGCAAGCAAAGACAGGTTAACATAGATCAGCAGCTTTCGCTGTGCCATAAAACAAAGAGCACAGACAAACCTCCTCAGAGCTGAACTAAACTACCCCCAAAAAAA
This sequence comes from Coracopsis vasa, assembly GCA_026283785.1. Taxonomy (NCBI): domain Eukaryota; kingdom Metazoa; phylum Chordata; class Aves; order Psittaciformes; family Psittacidae; genus Coracopsis; species Coracopsis vasa. The sequence goes on from JANHGB010046771.1 coordinate 45,754, forward strand.
CGACTACAGCCTCCCAGGGGAACAAGACATAACCGCACCAAACATCTTAAGTGCCTATTCGTGTATAAGGATGACATAGCAGCGCTGTGTAAATCCTGCTCACCTGCTTGCTTCTCATTTACTGGGTGATTTACCGTAGCAAACTGCAGTGTGACTACCTGAGCTCTCTGCAATGATGGGCATTTAATACCCCTATGCCAGGCCTGGGCCACCTTTATCATTCACATACAGCACACAGGCTAGTTCAGGTGCATCCCACATCCTCCCTGAAGCACTCATTTGCCTCCTTCCAGCATGTGAATGCTTTATGCACTGCAAGCTAATTATTCTGCTGTGTGTGCGCCTCTCCCTAGCCCTCTAAGAGAGCCAGAAAGGCAAAGAGAGGATAAACAAACTAATTTCAAAGCTCTGACAACTGAAAGTTACTCGTGTTTCAGGCTTCCATCTCACCAGTGGTTTCCAGGCAGGAACAGACTGAGAAACCTCCCAGATTCAAACTCCACAAATGTAGCTTCTGAGCTGAAAGGCATACCAAGTGCTTGGCTTCTCCTACAGCACCAGCACTGAATTGATTTCCCTTCCTAACATCCCTGTAATCCTGTCCACTCCAGGCATGCTTGTTTGGAGTAATTGGACTGAGTGAAGCATTTCTGCCCCATTCCTGATGGCTGTAAAGGAAAGAACATGTCTGACTTTGAGCGGCATAAACTTATTTCATCACTTTGTGACCATCTGTAGCAGAGGTGATCCTGAACACATCCCTGGAGTAGAACTGCTGAAGATTGTGTCACTTTTCCATTGCAATTTTACCAAAAGATACTTTCATTGAAACAAATCCTTCAGAAGCTTGTAACCCCAGATGCTGACTGATCCAGAGTTTTAAACTAAGTATTCTGAGACTCCACAAGCAGCAGATTTTACTGCTTTTTAGGTAAGATTATTTAAGAAGCTGTATTTTTAATGTACATACACCTAGTCAGAAGACATCTGTGTGGTGTCAGCTTTGTGTAGGGAGAAAAGGTAGATGTTAACTTCTGCTGCCAGTTATGAGCAAAAAGAATTTAGCTCAACTCATCATTTGACTGGCTAGTAGCAGGTTAAGATGTCAGATTTTGATAGTCTTCTAGCAAGAAAAGATCTCAGAAGAGGCAGGTTTCCCAAGCAGTGATTTCAAACATTGATTTCAGAAGCTGACATATTTCTAAACAGCACTGTCAGGAGGAGGGTTTTTAATGCAAGCGCAAGTAATTTGTATTATTCTCAGAGAACCAAGTGATTAATTGCAAAGGAGAGAAATTCATTCAGCTTTAGAGCATCTGGCTCTAACAGAGAGCCTTGTTCTCCTGGTTGCCTTTCCACACCCAGGGCAGAGCACAGCTTTCACCCCAGCAGCACAGTGACACAGGTCAGCAACAAAAATGCATAACCAGGAGCAGAAGGGGCAGCACTGGAATTTATGCTACATCTTGCCCATGTTGGTTAGACTAAAGGCAGCAAACACACAGCTACCAGGATTGCATCTTTCCTGGGGACTGTGATGTAACTTCAGCAACATGAGTAGTGTTTCTTCTCACTGGTATTTTCATCTGTTCCTAAGGAAAAACACTCCTGGGAAAGGAAGTGCATGTGGCTTATGTGTGCTCTGTTTATATCAAGTACCAGGGAAGAAAAAGAAAGAACAGGTCTTTCTTTGGGAGCAGAGCAGTGGCATCGCTGAGAAGGGATGCAGAAGCTGGCCTGCAGTCCCTTCAGAATGTCTTCATTTTCAAGGAATGTTTAAGTTGTCCTGTCATGCACACAGGATCTGCAATTTGGAAAGAATTCTCCCCTGTCACAAGTCTCTGCCTGTCCTCTCTAGAGGCCACGTGCCTCCACAAAGGTACTTGCCCTCAACAGCTCTTTAAAGAGTGGGACTGTGGGTGACAAACCCCATGGGTGAGGGAACAGAACAGAGCAGGTAAAGGTGAGCTTGCAGAGCAGGAACCTTTTAGTGAAACGATACATAAAACCAATGAAAACAACATCTTCTGAATTATATTCTGAAGGCACAGGTGGTACCATCCCTGAGTTACAACAGGGAAGTACTTGAAGGTATTCATGCCATGGCTTTCCGTTTCAGGACACTGTGTTTTTCTTTTTGTTTCTCCTTTTCAATATCAGTACTGGGCCTTCCTTGAAGCCCTGCTTCTTTCTTTGACTAGATAGCAGGAATATTCCAGGTGTAAGATACTTGATAGCAATTTAATTTAATTCCAGTTTTTATGCCCCTGCCTCTAGGGTACTATGTCTTCTTTCCACTTCTCTGTGCGTTGCTTTGATTTGTTTTGCTTTTCTTTCTGCTATTATTTTTTTAGCCCTTTCTCAGCCATATTCTATCTGCTTTTACCTGTCTTGCCATACCCTATGCCCACTTAAGGACATGCCCATCTGGGCAGTGTGGATGGACCTGAGCTTTTCTACTGTGACCCAGCTTTCACCTGGAAGCCATATAGCCAGAGATAATAGCAGCTACTTAAATGTATGAATTATTAAACCAAAGGCAATTTAGTTTTAACACTGAACTGGCATATATCTTTGCAGGTAGACATATGGACAGGATATATGTAGTGTTTCTTGCTCCCAAGTTATGAGAGCACCTCAAAATAGTTCAGACATTTACCTTTAGAGCATCTAGCAACAGTAAGATCTGGAGCCAGTCCCACTGACATAGCAGAAATCAAGAGGAGATGCTGTGAGTGATGCTATGCTTATGTTGTTGAGAAACTCGGGGGGAGGACTAAACCAGAGTCAAAATAGATGAAAGCTATATATCCACAACTTAACACTGGGCTGATGTGATCTCTCCATTGGCCAGAATACGTAACAGGAAATAGCCAAAATCTGAATCTGATCAGTGCTCAGCAACACATGTGCAAATTGAACCTATCCAACCTGAATAAAGTTTACACAGTAGCACAGCAAATGCACTTACTAGCACATTTTAATTGTTGCCACCAGTGATGTCATTCATCACATTTTCAACATGCAGAATAACCCAATACCTCGAAATGAACGTAAAGTGAAACAAATCCAAAAGAGTAATGTACTTTATATTCAACACACTAGTGCCAATTACATTGAGATCATCTGATGTTTGTTCAAAATTTTCCAAAGTGTTTAGTTTTGACAAGAGACATTTCAAAGCAAAGCTGTGTTTTATTAAGCTGTACTCTTTAAGCACAGGAATCACTGCGACTTAAAAGAAACATCATTTCCACTACAAGCGCCTGACTGTAAAGCGCATTTAACTCTGAATCCAAAGTGAGAAGAAACTAGGTAAGGATGTATCACTTAATAGCTTTAAAGTAACTTTTTCCACCTTGCATTATTTCTGTTTAAACATGACTGAAATAACACTGCTGTTACTAAATTCACATCCTACACTCCACAACCTGTGAATGAATGCCTTCAATTAGCAGATACCTTCATTTACCCACCAGTTTTCAAAGGTCTTGTGACTAGCAGCTCACTTCTATTGTAATAATGCTTGGCCAGATTTCTCTACAAGTTTGTACAACAGATTGCTATTCTCAACTGAACTTTTGGTCCTAGTTATTTAATAACAACAATACCTGTTTCATATAGATACAGTGCTCAATTAAAAATTTAGTATTTTCTCTAACAGAGTTATCTGAGGTACCATTTGCTTGTGCATATGCCTGAATTAGCAAATAACTGTGGTGACAATACAGCATCTATAAACAAGTTCTGAAAAGTTAATGGTGACCACCGTATTTGTGCAATATTATGTTGTGGTATAAATATTTAATTGGCACTCATTGGGCATGTCTCCACTGCAGATAGTAAACTCCTAAGGAACTTCTGAAGATCATCTTAAAAAGAGATGGCTGTGAACTCCTGAGAGTACCTTAATCCATACTACCAAAAGCAATACACTTGAACTTGAAAATAACTAGAGTGCTTGAAGTTAACTGTGGTCATTTTGTCTTTTGCTTCAACTAAATACCTGGTCTAATTTAATACCGGGGCAGTGTAACAACCATCTTAGAGACTCTTTGGGAATGACTTCTCATTCTGGGAAAGAGAGAACCTGTTACCATCTGCTAATCTAGCAGGGCCACTGGATGCTGCACCTCAGCCTTCTGATAGATTGAAGAATGAACCCAGAAGCAACCGATCTCGCACCTCTCAGATGGATTCAACCCGCTGTTCCACACAGAGAGATACCAGAGACCTTTTCCAGGGCAGCTTGATTTAAATATGGCAGTTCAGGTGGAAAAGGCTGAGACTATACAGCATTATTCCACAACAAACAAGTCTGGGAACAGTCTGTACCCAGGTATCATATCATCAACATATTTACTATAATTGAAACAAATATTAGAATCACCAAGTAATACAAGTGAAAATAAATCTTTAAGAAAATTCTTACAAGAGCTATAGCAATTTTTGCAGTTTCATTCTAACAACTCTGAAGTCAGACAACTGTGGTTCTATATTTAACAGGCATAAAGGGAGTAGTTGTTAGATTTCTAGCATGTAAAATTGCAAAGGCACTAAATGACCACAGTTTGAAAGCATGTAAAACCTTTCATGAGATTTTTAATTCCAGACAGTACACCTTAAAAGCTGATATTATTAACCATTTATCATTATTAAAAGTCTCTTCATCCCTGAACAAGCAAGTGGCACTGACAGTTATACATATCCATCAAACGCCAACAAGCCTGTCGATCTTGCAAGGCTCCAAAGAAAAGCACCACCTTTGGGTTGGCAGGAAATAATTCACAGTATTAAAAATAAATAAATAAAAACTGGTAAAGAAAACATAAATTTAACTCAAATCAGTGCCACAAAAGCAGATTACTTCAGGTAAGGCTTGGACAGGTTTAGAAAAGAGACACAACCCTTGGTCCAGGTTTGCAACAGTAAAACACTTGCTAATAAGGAGACATGTTCAGGGAGACTTTTGGTAGCATCCTTCTACATCTTTAGGTACCCACACATATTTCTGTAGCTGTGGCCCTGTTTCCAACGTCCACAGAAGACCAAGAAGTTAAGCATGTGCTGTAGGTCAGCTGCAGAGCTGAAATTATCATCTCCGTGACATGGGGTTTAGTCTCTTTCTGTAGGTCTTTGCCCCTAAAATTAATCCTAATATACTTATACTTTATATATATATATAATATACCTTTAATGACAGTCCTAAGAAGTGCTGAATATAACATATGAAGAAGTGCTGAATATAACATATATAATATATATATTTATAATATACCGTTAGTGCCAGTCCTAAGAAGTGCTGAATATTACATGAGATGCTCAGCATTTTCAGTTCCTAGGGGAGAATGAAGGTAACCACCCCTTCATAAAGTGTATCTTGCATCTTGCAGTGTGGTTCTTCATCAGTTAACTGATAACCAAATTGTGAGAGACTCAGCTAAAAGCCATCAGAATGGTCCTTTTGACCTGTTTTTCCCTGTGGAGTAGATCTAAGAATATGTATTACACACACCAAGATGCATTTTTAGCGTTCTCACAAAATATGTTGCCAGGCATTCATATCTCTCCTGATACAGCAAATCCAGACAAAAGCACAGTCCCTCTGGAAATGGGCAGAATTAGGAATCTCCTTCAGTCTTTAAGTATTGGATTCTTTGAACAAAATGGGGTTGTTTTCAGAGGTTTGTTTTGCATCTTGCGATTCAGACTTTGTGCAATTCTAATTCAAGCCTTGTACCACAACAGGTATCCAATAGTAACTAAGCAGCACCAGTTGCACAACACGCAAATATTTCATATGGTTCTTAAAGTCACAGGTACCAAACTAGAAAACATGTGCAAACATCAAAGAATCTCACCTCCAGGAGCAGCCTTGGGATTTAGAGGGTATCTTGCCAAAGGAGACCCTTCTCAGGCTGTAGGTAAAATTCATAACAACCCTACAAGTGTGATAGCGTTCAGTCACGTTAACCTTCGTATTTCTGATCAGAGCATAAAGCTGTTGCTTCCATATAACTTAAAATAAGAAGCTCTCAAAGGCAGCAAAGATGTCTGCTCTGCCACATGCCTCCACTATATACTCTTCTCATTTTGGGGGTGATAAGAGCTTTTGGATTAACTGCTCCTTTTGATTTTTGAAATTGATTTGAGAGATTAAAATAATTGGGGAACATCACTCACACACTTGAAGACTCCTGCAGACCTGAAATGAAAGTTGCCACTGTCACCATCAGCTCTCTGAAGAGCAACCTAATAGCGTCGCTTCAGTCATTCTTGCAGTTCCAAAGGACAAAATTAAGGTCAAGGGTTAAAAAACACCTAATGGGAAAGGTGGAAATTGGGCTGAAAGATCAATATAAATTGAGGTGAAAAGACTGGCTTGGTTACAAATAACTTCCAGTATTTGCTTATGAATAGGTTTAATACATTATGCATGCATTTACCACCCTATTACACCCTAAAAAGCTGCATATCTTGCAGAAAGCTTGGACATAGGATACCAAAAGGAATGAAAGCTAAGCAGAAGATTAATGTTTTATATTGGATAATCTGAGATTAAGTGACTCTGGAAACAAGCTAAGCACATTGCAAACTAATCTCAAAAGTATTTGTGCGTATCACTGAAATCTCACTCACTTCCTCTAAATCAACAATCTGGCTTCTGGTGATGACCAGAGCTGAGCCTGTATGGTCCCTAGCAAGGGAGAAGAGTTGGAAAACCAGGATAGGATTCTTTCCTCCACATTACCATTACAATGGTACTTTCATAGGACTTGAGAAAACAGTCAAAGCACCCCCCTCTCTTAGCTCAAATTCATATGCCCCTCTCCCTTCCCAGAATATATGGAAAAGCCAGGAAAATAAGGAAAGACTGAGGACTTTTGACTACGTATTAGCAAAGGAATTGCTCTGTGGGTCAGCATTCCCTCTCCCACAGCAGCAATTAAATATTGTTTTGGGTAGCATGGGAGCCTCCTCTGCTTTGTGCCATCCCATGCTCTTGTCCTTCCCCAGCACCTACAGCCCTGGACTGGGGACAAATGTCCTTTTAAAACCAGTTTCTTGCTCATTCACAGCTCCCCATTGGTTCTCCTGACATTGCGATTGGCAAGGCATGTCCATGTCCACCTCAATGATCTTCTCTTTAAAGTGAGGGGCTCCAGCCCAGCCCCTCCATTTGGTGCTGTCTGGAAGCACACTGCTTATCACAATAGATTTGTCATCTTCAACATATTATTGTCAATCTCAAAAATATGCACATTAATAATTCATCTAATCTATTCAGGTTGACATCTACCACCCACTTTTCTAGTATATTAAGATTTGATTGTGTCTTGGATTTCAGATCATCATGAAAGGGCTTCAGGAAAGAATAGCTCTTCCTTCCCTCTCTGCCACAATAGAGGCTGATTGAGAAAGAGCTAGCAAGAATAAAAAGTGTGTTTAGCACCAATCTAATAGTTTTCAGTAAGGACCTGAGTACCATGAAGGGCCTTTTCTCCCTTCTGCTATAGTTTGTTTGTAGGGTCCTAGATCCAAGTGCTGATCTTTGTCAAAAAAAGAGATTTTTTTTTACTATAAACTCTATTAATTTCAATGCAAACTTCAACAAAGATATTGTGGAATATAATGTATTATGATTTAATTTTTTTTAATGAAATCTAGGGTTTAAGCGGAGTATTACAATAATCTAATATATTTTACAATTTACATGGTGGTTCTTATTCCCACACTTTCCAATATGATGGTAGCATCATCCTGCACTATTTTACTATTGACATGCCTTATTATATGACTTTTTTGTACAAGTGTCAAGTTTGCCCCACATAGCATCTCAAAGCAAATGCTTTGCTCTAGATAAAGAGTACTGTGATTTGATCAATGCAAGGCTATAAAATAACATGAAAGAAGATACAACATGAAAGACGAGCTGAAATACTGAACCACTACTCATAAAAATGCTGCCAAATTAATAAATAGAAAAAAAAATGGGAAATAGAATGGGAAATCAAAAAAATGGTAAACAGAAAAATGGGAACAAAAAAAAGCACTTTAAAATCCCACATTTTAACCAGCCCAAGTCCTACTATCCTGTTGGAAGAGGGTAGCTGCGGAGACACACCATCCAAAGGAGGAGAAGAGGCAAGAATCAGCTGGGACATGGCATGAGCTGAGCCCCAGCACCTCCCAGCCTCCCAGGGCACCCCTGTAGGACACGTCTTGAAGCACAGCCAGCTTCTCAGCGCTAACAGACCGACTAGTCTAATCCTTGCCTCCTCTTGCCTGTTCACAACAGTTAGTACAACTGATCGCAGCTACCCAAGACAAGATAAAAGGCAATGTAACAATGCAGTATATTCCAAAGATACTGGTGTTTCTGAAGAGTCGTGCAGCAGTGAAAGAAATTTGCCCATCCCATCTTCTGCTATAACAACATATCACTGGCAAGCATTGCTGAGAGGATCGCGGGAGGTCATCAGACTGGAACTTGTTACAAATGCTGCAAATGGAACAACACTAAACGTGTTGTAACAGCAGAAACAAAACAAGTGAGCAAGAACAGTTCACTTGATGAGGAGGTAAAACGAACCATTTATCTGGTGCTTGCAGTGCGACCTGGGCTTTGCTTGCAGGAATGAAAGGGATCCTGAACTGGAAAATAAACCTGAATGCTCATTTTGGTTTTCTCCCCTCTAGCTACATACTGTGGGAAATGGAGGAAAACTGCAAGGAGGGAGAAAAAATTGCAAAAGCTGTTACCTGCTCTGTAGGAAATGTAATATCAATAATTATTGAACTAGTGATAGACAGAAGTCACCCCAATGATGAAAAGAATTAGGTGAAGCTTTGCATGTTGCATACATTTTGTCAAATGTGAGTACCCAGTCTGACGATACTAAGGGAATAAGAGCCAGGATAAACGCGCTTCCTGCTCGTGTGCCTTGGATCCATGCTGCTGCTAAGGAGTAGAAGGCAGAAGCACCCCATGTGCTCTGGAGAAGACACAGATGATGTCTGTCCCTTCTCCTCTGGCAAGGAGCAGGAAACCAGAGGTAAAGTAAATGCTCCATCCCTGTCAGTGTTCAAGGCCAGGTTGGGCAGAGTCTCGGGCAACATGGTCTGGTGTGAGGTATCCCTGCCCATGGCAGTGGATTGGAGCTGGGTGATCTTAAGGACCTTTCCAACCCAAACCATTCTATGATTCTATGAAAGTCATCCAGCAGGCACTGGTAGGGTATTTGGCAATGAAATACACCCAGAAGAAAAGCAGTGGGGCTAATTACATGTTCACAGGGTACAGGTCCTGTCTGGGACAATTTACTTCCACATCTCCTAGACTAACCAGTGGTTTTGGTTTAAAATGATTTTCAAATCTTTTGCTGGCCTATGAACACCACAGCATTTAAGAACATTAAAATGACTGCTGCCAGAGAAACCAGTAATATCACCTCTTGAGACTTCTGCAATACTAAAATACAAAGAAAACCTTGGACACCAAACCAAAACCAACCAAACCAAAACCAACCAAAAAACCACAAACAAACCCCAAAAATACCAAGCAAAAAAACCAAACACTTTTGAGAAGAAATTAGTCCTGCCCTGCAAGAAGCACAACATAAACCAGACTCCACTGTTAGGATGACCTTCTGGTTAGAAGGTTACCTAAGGCATTTAGTATAGTCACTGAAATACGAAGGTGTATTTTAGAATTCCTATTTACAGCCCACAGTACTACAGCATTGCTCTTTCTTCCACGTGGCCCTCAGTTGCATTGTAAATTATGGTCATTCCTTCTCCCGGCTACCAAAATTAATTATCTGATAAATAGAGTTAATACACATGGCTGCTCTGCAACAATCTGCTTGATGGATTTGTGTTTGGGGCACCACAGACAGCCTTGCCAAGACACAGACGCTGTAAACATTTTGATTATATGACTGGATGACTCACAGCGAAGCAATCCCTTCCCAGTCATTACAAGCAGAAGGGCTCTTCAACACTCGTGCTGGGTCTATGGATGGGCAGCCTCCCATCTCCAAACCAACACCAAACTGACTGTTCAGCTCTAAATGTAAATACCAGCTCCAGTGGCCAAAATATTGCCTTCCAACATCAATATAGCTAAACACATCAGCAAAATGTATGTGTGCATCAGTGCACAGCCACTTTGCCTTGGTAGTAACCTGGCACACAGGCAGCTGCTTCCAAGAACTCCAGATGCTCTGGATGAGAAAAGACAAAGAAGAGCCAGTTCAACAAACTGAAAAAGGGGTGATTTTTTAACCACTAAATTAGTATGTGAGGAAAAAGCAACATCAATCAATAAGAGAGGCAGGAGCCCAAAATAAAGTGTCTGAACTATCATGAGTTTCTTCAGCATCTCAAATTGTGCCAACTAATTAATGCTGAAAACAGCCTCTGGTGGGCTCTTCGCATTTCAAAAAGGAAACGAGAAGCAACAAAGGTAAAATGAATAATAGAGCTCAATGCTAAAGACAGACCAAATTCAAGTTGTAAGGCCTCTCTTTGCAGCAAAAAAAGACTATCCCGGGATGAATTCATTGCTAACTCAACAAAAAGGACACTTTCCTCTACTTCACTTTAACCTTTGCTGTGGCTTGCAATGGTCTGCGTAAGCCTGAGTGGAGAAAACAGAACCATCTTGTGATTGCCAGTTCATGCAGCCAGACCCAAAAAGACAAAACCACAGCTTGTTCCTTTCACAATGGCCAGGGAACTGACCTGTGCACTGTCTCACACACATATCCCAACCCAAATTTTTACCCATTTAAAATGATTGCTCCCACTCTATTCTTTCCCTGAGCAACTACCCCACTCATTACAACCTGAAGTCATCCTTCGGGAAGCTTTAAAAGCAAACGTACCCCCAAAGCAGCAAACCCAAGCAGAAGAGTAAGTAAAAATGCCATCCCAGCACTAACCACGCTGCACACTTTAAAGTCCAGGCACATAGCAGCATTGCCTTATGACGACTGACACTTGACAGCCGGACAGATCCCTTATCTGTGAGAAGGAAATGAACAGTGCCCTCAATAGCTTGAGGTGTCTCTTTCAGTAGATGACAGTGACAATTCTGCAGTTTGTAATGGCAAATCTAGCAGCATTTAATTGCATTTAGACTGCCAAATTGCAAGAGCAGTTCCTTCCTTACTGCACTGACCAGCTTAGAGAACACAGTTAAATGACTTGCTGTTTATTTGTGAATGACTTTCACTTCAAACAACTGGAAAGAAGTAAAGCCTTTCCTGAAGCAGGGCTGTGATCTTACCTGCAGATCTAGTGGAACTAGAACAAAATTCAGAGACAAGACATTGATGTTTGTTGTGTAGAAGAAATAAAATAGTTCCAAGACATTCAACTCCCAAAATTCTGGAATAAAAATCCTGAGTAACCGGTATGGATCAGAGGCTGTTTAATTCAAAATAACTACATAAACTAAGAATTAATTATTCACGAGTTACAGTCACCCTTCAAAAGTTCAGAATAAAGAAGCTAAGCGATACAAGCGAAACCACTTTATATTTGGAGGATGTAAGACCACTGGGGACATAAAACTGCTCTACTACAAAACAATCGGGAGCCTGACTGACATTTCTGCTGTCAGAAATCTAACTGATATTACCCAGATTCATGGGTAATATGCAATATCTCCTGCATCTCAAACTTCTGCCCTTTGGTCATTGATTAAAATCACTAGAGATATTTTCTTTTGAATTCGAAGGACACTGCTTTACAAAAGTGAGCTACTGGCTTTTAGTGTCACGCCATTTCATGAATCAGGTTGCTTCAGTTACATGATGCAACACAAGCCTAGGCAAATGCTGATTTATCCAAAATGTAGAATCGAAGTAGGGAATATTACAGGCCTTTGGAACATCATCAGCATCAACATGGTTCTGCACCCAGGGCAGCCTGGAGCTCAGGAGGATGGCCCATCCCAGCTGCATCCTGCCTTAGGTGCTGCCCCTTCTTGGGAAATACTAAAACATCATTTAAATATGCAAATCATGAAGGTTCAGAGACTGTTGCAAATTCAAGATCCCAAAGAGACCTTGAGATTTCAAGGAAACAGAAATTCAACAGGATTGTCCTGGAGAAACAGTAGCAAATTTGTAGTTTTAGAATAAAAGCCAAGATTCACCAAACTCAAGAGTCAGTTTAGTTATTAGTGGAAGAAAACATACAACATAATACTATATTTTGAATTGAAAGAAGTCTTACACTAGAAATCTTCTATTGTTTCCTGTGAAGTTACAGGGGGGAAATTACACACATCAGGGTTTTGGGAGCACTGGAAGGCCACCTTCAGATGAAGTGACAGACATGAAATTTTGTGTTACTACTTTTCTCCTCAAGCTGTATGGTAGAGGACAAATGTCATGGTGCCACCTGCATAATGCAGACACATATCTTGTCACACTGAATCAAAAGCCTTAAAGGAAGCCTTTTGTCAGGGTCAGATGTGTTTGAGTATCTCCGATATAGAACAGGAGAATGTAAACAAGCATGAACTGCTAGGTTTCTGAAAGGTTTTTCATTTAGTTCTCTTAGCATTGGAGACATCAATGCCAGAACATAAAAAAATAACTGGAACAAAGGAAAATGGTTAAACAAGAGACCTTCAAAGGGATGATATGCTTCAGACTCAGTTGTAAAATATATCGTTGTTGGCAGATCAATATTGCCAATTTCTATGTGAACTCCCATCTCTGAACAAAGGAAACTCTTCTAACACCCTCACAAGAAATTCAGATATGACTCTGCTAACACTTAGATCATTATAATATTAAAGCAATAATGGTTAATTACACATTGGGTTACATCCAGTACTCACCAAGGACTCTCCCAAGAAGGGAATGGGAGAATGACTTCTTTGATCATTAATATGCTAGGTAACACCACCATTCAGATGCAAACCTGGTCACTCCCCTTTTGTCCAAAACACCCATATTCTTGCACTGTGTTTTCATTTGGTAGGAAAGAAAACAGACTCCCCAGCCTGATCACGTTATTCCTCGTTATTACAGTCCTGAGAAATTCACTCTTGACTTGAAGATGTTTAGGCATATTGAACTGTTAAGATTCTTAACCTCAGAACTGGTAATATATAGACCCAAATATCTTTACTGCTCTGGGTTCAATTAAAAATGTTATTTATAATAATATGATAATATATATTATTATATATAATGATTTATAGAAAGTATTTAAGTTTCTATAAAATGATGGACACCAAGCTCAAACCTTAGACACTGACCTTCTGTACTGAACTCTCTGACAATTCATGAAACAGGTTTTAGAGACACACATTTCTGCATCGCGCCTGTGTCTGAGAGCAGTGCCAAGCAGCCATGTGCGACAGAATTGAGTTATGAGCTCTTTCCAAGAAAAGCACACACAATTAGAGTACAAAAGTAAATACAAAATGTCGGAGTTCAACTGGTGCTCCAGAAATACCAGGCCTTCGTCCCTGAGCAACATACCTGCTGCATCCTGCTCCCTCTTGGAAGCTCATAGGAAAATACCATATGTCAAGCAGGATTTATTACAAACTCTATATATATGATTAAGTTCCTTCTTGGCTTCAGGCAACGCAAAATTAATTTGACTTTAAAACAAAGCAAATGTTAGTCTAATATGTGCATGTTTTCTGCTCTTTCCTTAGAGAGCAGATCCTCTATTTTGCAAGCGGTTAAGATTCCTTCTGAAATCAACAGGCATTTTGATTAATCACTAAGGATTTATTGCTTGGTGAACAAATGATGATATATTATCTAAAAGAAATGGAGCAAATGGTGTCTGTAGAGATGTTTCTGATGACCAAACAATGAAGACAAGACATTTCTGCAAAAGGATACCTATTGCTTCAAGTGGTATTATTTACATAGGAATACAAGCAGAGGAAAATCTGTTCTCACCCTATTCTTTTAGATTTGTTTTTTTGTTGGGTTTATTTGTTGGGGTTTTTTAAGAATAATCAAACTTCCTGTTTCAGCCCAAGGAGATGCAGCTGTATTCAAATTTTGGGTAAGCAGTGCTCAGAAATACAAAAGCTTGAAAAAACATGGCAAGAATGGCTAGTACTTAATCACTTTGAACTCAAGGCATGAGCTCATTGGATTTTTGTGCTGCATTGATGAAGTAACCCTAATTACAACCTTGATTTAAAACATCCGTTTCTTGGTTCCATGAGTTAGCAGTTAATTATTATTTAAGTGTTAATTATGCTTAGCCTATACACATTTACTGAAGTATTTAGTCTCTCTTCCTTTTCCTGTAGATCTAAAGAAAGGAGCTTTGCTGAAGAGTAAGCTCTGTTTCAGCCATACTTTGCCATCCATTTAATACAAGCAACTCTAAGTGGGAGCTCAGACCTGCAAAGAGGCATCTCCCCAAGAGCAGCGAGGACAAGGAGGTGGGTCCCACAGAGGGTGCTGGAAGCCTGGCCCCACTGCAGCAGCAATAAGCATGAGGATGTTTTGCAGCATTAAGAAGGGGGAAAGATGAAATGCAGATCAAATGAGGCTACAGCATTTAAGTACCCAAGCTGGTATCCCTGCACACCAATGTGCTGTGCTCTCTTGCTGATATTGGGCTGCTTGGAGCTTACCTGGAGATCCACTCATAGCACTGCATTGCACAGAATGGATATTACCCTTTGGTACTATCATATTACAAACAAACAAGAACATCACATGGGTTTCGTACGTGTTTCAACCTGCTTGAAGCTGACTGAAGTCCAGTGGGGTAATACAGAAGAATCCAAGTATCCCAAACCCTCATTAGCCCAGTTGATCATGTCAGGACATGTATTCATTTATTTGAAACACTTCAAGCCATCTTTATTGCATTAATTTTTCTAATAACAAATAATTTTAGTAACAAAATTTATGTAACAGTCTCAACAGAATGCTTTTCAGGTATAAAACTGTAAGTGGACGGGATGTTCTCTACAGCATTAATGGTCTTTCTCGGACAAGTTGTGCTTCAATGAAATATTAATTCTTGATCGTTTGTCATGTGTTAATTAGCAGAATAAGCTGTAGGAAGTCTAGATTACCATGCAAATGTTAATTAGGTCATAATTTATGTTAAGCATTTCTAAGTATAGGAGCACCAGAATCTCATATAGCAGCAGCTGAACTTTAGGGAAAATTTTCATTTGCAACTGCTATTTTTCTATTTAAATTTGAGAGTTACTAGGCTTTAATAAATACCAAAGAATCTGTATTTAATTGCCCAAAGTCTCTTCTCCCCTTTCTACCCAGGGTCAAACCTCAGCTAAAAGTTTGTCTCTGGCTAGGTATAATGAGAAGTTGGGAGCAGATGGTGAGGTCACTTTCCAATGCAACAACTCACAGGTGCCATAGGAGACCTAGGGAAGAGATAATGGCTTTAATTTTTATCAGAGCCAAAATACACAGCCCTGCAAAGGCAGGGATGCTGGCTCATCAGTGTGGTGTTAGAGCTCACCACTCATACAGCTGATAGCAGCAGCAAGTCTCCTAGAGTCACCTTTTAAAATAAGTGACTGACTATGGAACTTTCCCAGTGAGAGGGAGAAGGTAGCTGAGAAACAGGGGAATCCTTCTCAGTATTTATCCCATTGTTTCCCTCAGGAATGCAGACATGGGAAAAAGAAAAAAAAGAGAGAATACTGGTTTCCAAGCCTGTGTTGCACCCTCCAACCTCAAGCTCCTCATCAGAAGAGCATCATTTTCTATTGTTGACAGATCCAATTTCTGGCAGGGTTTTTTACCAACTGTTGAAGAAGCAGAACCTGTATTTTCCACACATGGCAATACAGGCATGTTGCTGCTTACTAGCTCATTACCTGAAAATATCCATATACTGCAGGCAGTTTGAGGCAGTGGAGAAGCTGGCCCTGCTTCGGTATTTCATGTGGGACAGCTACCGAAATAAACAGCTGCAATGACACACTGTAGTGGGATGAGGATAAATTTATTTTGCTATCTCCACACTCCCACAACTTTTTACACCTCCCCACACAAATCTGCCCAAGCTGCTTCCACTTTGTTGGTATTAGCAAAGGAAGAAAAGTAGGATTGAATCTCTAGAGGGAATACCAGCATTAACTCCCCCTGCTTCACTTTGAAGGCCAACATTAATTGTTATTTTCATTTGTTGAACTGTATTTCAACTGATTTATTTTTGTTCAGTTTGCTGGGTTTTTTTTAATGGGGGAAAATCATTACATTGTAAGAAAGTTAATGTGACAGATGCAATTCCACTTGAAGTCATAACAGTAGCTCTACCTTCTCCAAGATGTGTCTAAAGTAAATAAGGTCAGGTTGGGAAAAACCTATAGTTCAGCCACAGTGTCAGATAATGTGGGAGTTAGAAAAATAATAGCTTATAAATAAATTACTAGGGAAGGAATATAGTTAAATCATACTAAAAAGGGGTAAAACTGAAGATCTTCACTGTAAAAAAGGCAAAGTGTGAAAAATAGGAGAGAAACAGGCCAAAGGGAATCAAGAGCACTGAACAGATTTAAACAATTCATTTCCAGCAGGAACAAAAAAAAGGCAGTGACACAAGAAGGAATTAAAAATAACAGATAATATGGGAAGAGACCAAGTAGTCATTTACCATTCTTCATAATGTAAAACTGGTGAAAAGCAGTAAAAGACATCAGATATCAAATTGATTTAAATGAGTGATTTTTAGAGTGATATAATTACTATATGGTATATTTACTAGTATTTTAACCTATTAAATATATGTGTTTTCAGGTACAGCAACTAGTTCCAGGTGACTACACAAGCTTGAGCTACGCTACAAAGAGGTGTAGAAAACCTAGAGAGGGGAAAGCAGGACCCCACATCCCAGTACTGCAAAGGAACTAGTTTGTTCTGTGGCCTCTGAATCCAGCACCAGGTCACTGACACACATAGCACTGACAGCTAGGTCCGAAATCCAGAACCTGCCTGCTCTACACCAGACCTAAGTCCCCTCATCTGTTTAGTAAGCAGTCCTCAGTAAATAAGGGATAATTTGTGAGCATGCTCTACGTATAAACTAGCAGCAGCAGTGAGCACCCATTTAGCTTCTCCTTTTCAGAGTTGTGTTTAATAAGTATCACTGATGGTATTACACATACTGTTGACTGGAGCAATCTAAACCCCTCAACCCTGAGGGAATTCCCTGTTCCACATTTACTTCCTTAAAAAACAGAACACAGTTATTAACGATTATTTCAGTGGAGATGAGCACAATATCTTGTCCTCTTTTTGGAATATCACGTTTAAATCACTACGCATTCTATCAGAGTGTTCTCACAACCCCTCAAGCCAAAATAGCTTTCTTTCACGCTGCCTATACATTTTTTTAGGGCAGAGATGCAATCGATATAAGGAGTCTGAGAAGCCCACGAGAAACAGGAATAGTTTCTGTGGAATTGATGTTGCCATGCATCCATTAGCCCAACTCAGTAATTAGGAAATTAAAACTGTCTGATTGCTCCCCTCTATTGAAGGTCACCTTTGAGGCCCTAACATTGGGTTTAGATGCTGATCAAGTGTTTGCTGACTGCTGCCAGGGCACGGGCTACAAACACCAGCAGAAATCCTGTTCTAAGTCTCTTACAATAAACAAATGCATGCAGTTCTCTATGGGGCGTATTTTCAAGAGTACCTAAGCCTCAGGTTTATCACCACTGTTTGTAAGGCAATAGCCTGGCTATACACATATACTTCACTTTAATAGCATGCTCCTTCTTTCAGAGCAGCACGGTTTGGTTCAGATTAATAAACCAGGGGCACTCCATATTGTGCTTACTCACATGCATAAGTGATTCAATCAATATTAAATTTTAGCTACACCTTTTAATATTTGTTGTGGATGATTGTTAGATTATTGAAGAAAGAAACAGCACAAACGTGTAATTAAGATCATCTTTAAAATATTGAATTTTGGTCTTATAAGCAACTCAACTGATATTATAGCTTAAAGCTAGTCCACAGTGAACACCTGAGCACAGAAGGTAGACTTGCAATCAACACATGAGTGGTGCTGGAGCAGCAGAGAGACTAGCCCAGCTAGGGAAGCAGGGTACCAAATGAACACAGCAATGAGTTTGGCTAATGCATCCTGATGCAGCTATATTGGCTCTGGAGCTAGTACAGGCTCCTGCTAGGACACATCTGTTTTGTTTTGCATTTTGTGGATATGCCTGGAATCTTCTTTTTATGAGATGAGGAATATTCAGAGGACTAAGACCCACTGAAATGAAGGCCTTATGCACCTTGATCTTTTAAACCAGATGCCTGAAAACACATGGCTGAAAATCAAGAGTAAAACAAACCTGCATTTGGGTACCTAAACCAGTATGTCCCAGGAGGTGCCTTTGTAGACCAAATATGGTCACCCAAAGTTGGGAATCATTTCTGTTAATCTATCTTCAAAGATCCATACTTTCTAGCTAAAGAAAGTTTTAGTTTTTCTTTCTGCACTTATAGGGAAGTTATTATATAATATCAGTCTAATTGCCCCATCTAATCTAGGATCCCAACAGCAGCTACCACTGAAGTGGCTTGGTATTTTGAAAAGAGAACATCAAGTGCTATGTGAATGAACAATGTGCAAACCTACACAATGGGAGGTACACATGAAAGCCTGCAGAGGGTAATAAACAAGAATAATCTGCACTGGGAATAGACCAAAAAGGCTATTAAGAAAAAAAATCAAAACAAGTAGTTTACAACTAATGCAATAGCAAAGGGGATGCCAGGACAAAGGGAAGACAAGGTAAAGGCTAAGGACAGTCTTCCCCTTATTTCATATAAACACTAGCACAGTATAACTTACTAACAACAAACAAATTAAGGTGGAAATACTCAGGTCACAAGACAAGAGCCTTAAGACTTCCAGCTGCACATATAAACTTGAACAATTGCATCTTAGATAGCTCATGCAGCATGATTCAGAGGTGCCCAGGATGACAGAAGCTGAGGAGCTGAAGATGACACTCGTGTTACAGACAGGATGGAATTATTTACAGTGGACAATACTGAAAATAAAGTTGACACAATGATGAGCCCTGCTTTAGCCATGATAAGCTACATTGCTTCATACTTGTAAGCCAGACATCACGGACATCAGGGAGACAGGCACAGTCTGTCTAGTGCAGGCATGACTAGGATTTGCACTACAGACATCAAGTTAAGAGGTGAATAGGTGAATAGGAAGCTTATACTGTTAAAATGAGAGTTATAACCAAAAACTGTATCTACTGATGTTTTCATTAAACATTAAAATCTCTAATCTGTTTATTGAATCCCAGCATATTGTTGATTTGCAATTAGAATAACACATTGCAAAGTGGTTCCGTAGCTTTGGCCTCCTCTTATTTAAGATTGCTTCATCTTTCCTCCCTTTTGACTACCTGAACACTTGTCACCCGCAGATCTAGATATGCACCACTACCTGCTGTGAACCTGAACAAGAACTATCATGACAAATTTTCTACCTCCATGGAAGAGATTAATTTTGCTCTGGTTAAGATCAAGTGTCTTGATTGACCACTTACTCCTTTCTATTCTGGATCACTTAGCATCTCTGAAATCCCCAACATGAGCCATCAATGATTCTTATTTCATAAAAGGGTCTAAGGGTACTTTTATATAACACTAAAACACAGTTATCTACTGCCCCAAGTCTTTTGAGCAATGCTTGTAAAATGCCACTGCATCAGTGTTGATCTTACTTGGTGCCTGTGATCTATGGATGGAGTAACACTGATGGAAGCTCAGCTGAGAGCCGACTGCCTGGTTTGGAAAGATTTCCTCCTTCTCTATGAGTAGCAACTTCTTCCATCACCTTTTTCTTGCCAGTTTCTCTCCAGCGACTGAGTTCCAATGTTTACACCACCTTATCATTCAAGCAGCTTTCAGAAACACTGCCACCCTTGTGGTTTCACTCCTTCTCCTGCACGCTTCCCTGCAGCTGACTGAATCCGCCTTGTTCTGTGCAGCCACACTATGAGAGCCTGCACTCATCCGACATCACTGCCAGATGCAAAGAGCACTCCTAGCATATCCACCTCAATGTCTGAAGTGCATTGTGTTTTCATACTGACAATAAAAGCTCTGAGCACTATGATCTCCAAGAAACATTCAGAGAGGATAAAATTACACAAAGGATGGTCAAACCCACTCATGTGGGTGTGAAAATCTCAAGAAAATTCAAGGTTAAGATATTTCACTTCAGTAATTTCAAGTAAACTGAAATATCCAAGTAATTGTATTTTTTATTTTAATTTCCCATAATGATTTTCAGGTACACATTTTTCTTCGAATGGAAGTCTAACAAGAACAAACAGTCACAAGCAAGTCTGAACTGATTTAAAACAAGATGTAGTTTCATTAGCAGGTGATTTACTACAGCAGAATGTGTTAGATCCAGCAGTAAAAGCAAATTAATTGAACCAAAAGTACTTTAGGAAGAAGCACTCTGAGTTATCAGGTGTTAGTAATCAAAAGATTACCACAGTGATATTCCTGACCTCTACCCATAAATAACCATCGAAACTTTTCCCTCTTCAGCAAATGAATTCATGGGAGTCTCAGAAATTGTAATTAGCATTAATTTAGCTGATTGTACACTTGGATAAGATGTACATTAAATGGTTTCAGACTTTAGGGGAAAACAGACAGCTACATACACCAATTAGCAGATTTTTAAAAACCTGGAGATAAGTAATTAATTAGAAGAACCCAGGCAACAAAGAGATTCCAGCTAAAGAAGTTGGTGGCTCTGCAGACAGGAGCCAAGCAATCATTTGACAGAGGACATGGGACAGTGGGAGAGGAGCAGACTCTCTTCTGCCACACTCTGCTTGCAGCTCCACAAGGAGCACAGATAAACTCAGCTTAACTGATATAAGCACACTGATTTTGGCTAATTGAGACGTCTTTTTGAGTAAATTTATTGTAACCTGATGGCACATATGCTGTATAGCAGAAAGTTTCAGAGCAGGAGAGCCACTTGGCAGTAAGGAAAGCTGCTCAGGAACAAGGCAGTTCTTGGTCAAAGGCACAGACAGACCAGGGCAGCCTCACCAGGGAACTTTCCTGGACCATGAGTAGCAAGCAAGGACTCTTTACATTTATAAATCAGGCCAGGATATCTGTACTTCCTGTGCTCAGCTTCACTGTATCACCACCATCCAGTCTAAAGGCCCTGCAACAATAACTGGATCGTTATTTTATATCATTCTCCATCAAAACCTCTAAAAGACTTGTTTCATCTTGCTTTGAACTAGATATTTTTAATGAACTGTTTACCAGCCAAATCTAATTGTGAAGCATAACTCCTGCCACTTTAAAAATCACTCAGAACTGCTACATAGATGGGAAATGACTGCAAGCCAAATGCTGCAAAGAGTTAGCAAGTGAAAAAGTTCTTTTTAAAAGAGCTCCTGATGTCAATGAGTTTGTAATTCCTCCTTCTTTAAAATGTGCCCTTGTCCATGATGAAATTGCTCAGCATTTACCAGTCAAAACCAGTTTTGCTTTCTATACAAATGGCCTAAGACCTGTCTGGGCTGCAATTATGAACTGGTGTCATAATGAGTCAAAAAGGTAATGTTACAGTTGAAACAAAAGCAAATCTAAGGGATTGCAGGGCTTTAATATTTCAATAAGGTTAAAGCAGGAGTGTTGAATTATTTAAGCTCTGGAATAAGATATAAGCACTAGAGCAATATTGCATCCATACTCATGTATCTTTTCATGCGTAGAGGTGATATCTATGTGATAAATTGCAGGAGTGTGAGGTAAATTAATTTACTATGCACTTTGATCACAATACCCTCTCCCAGCCTACTCATCCATTTCCCAGCAGACTTACTCTGGCATCCCAAATCACAGAATGCTTTCATTGCTGCCATTAAGAACAGTGTTTCATAGTCCACCTCTTTTTCTCCTTATGCATGGGGAAGTTCCCCTCCTTGAAAAAAATAATAAATATAAATGAAGTTACAGTAAAGCATACTGATGAAACCTTTACATCCTTCACTCCTCCATATTATATACTATAGAAGAGATCAAACGTGAAAACATCTTCAAATACTGACAGCTGGGTGAACTGCTGTGATGTCTGCATGCTTCTGGTGGCAGGGGAAAAATTAATAAAGAACAGATGATTTAATATTGCCAATAAAGAAATTATATCTATACATAATTCCTGGAAAAGCACTAATAGTGAAACCTAATCTACAAATGTGCTCACAATTTGACATCTTAAGGCTACAGAGTATTATGTGATAAAAATGCTAATTAATATATCTATCACTGCCAGAAGAACTGTGATGAAACCAAAATGTTTGGCAAGCTTATTGTAAAGAAAACCTGTTACTACCTCAAATCCCCACTCACTGCTAACTACCAGATCTTTATACCCCATTTCAGAAGGCAGCTGCAGCACAGGGCAGCCAGACAGCCACAGGAGCAGTGAGGCACCAGTCCCTTCCAGGGAGGCCATGAGCATCCTCCCAGTGCTGGGCTCTGAGTGTAACACACCAGTGCTGCCAGGCTGGAGGCTCATGGAGGGGAGGACATTTACAGGGTAGATTTATATTAGATAATAGGAAAAAATTCTTCCCTGTGAGGGTGCTGAGGCGCTGGCACAGGGTGCCCAGAGGAGCTGTGGCTGCCCCATCCCTGGCAGT
>JANHGB010046772.1:0-14557 GCA_026283785.1 Coracopsis vasa
GGGCAACGAGCCGCCGCTGGGCTCCCAGGGACACCAGGTCCATGAGGGGAGGGCGCAGGCGACCGTTGTCTCAACGGCTGGTTCCGCTCGGTGACAGACCGCCCCCCCCTCGCTCCCGGCGGGTCACTCACAGCTTCAGGTTGGCGTAGGCCGCCGCTGCCGCCGCTCCTGCCGCCGCCATTCGGTGCCCCTCCTACCGTCCCCGGCTCCGCGTCTCGCCCGGCCGCTCCCTCCCCTCCACACTGAGGCGTCCCCGGCCTTGAGGGACGGAGCCCCACGCAGGACAAACAGCGGCAGGAACGCCACCAAGCACCGCCGCCGCCCGTGGAGGAAGGCGGCGGGCCTGGGCTGACTGGTGCGCACCACGATTGGCTGAGCCGCCGCGTTCTGCCCCCGCCCCGGAGTGGTGACGCGATGCAGGAAGCGGTGGGGATTGGCCAGTGCACGAGTGGGGAGGTAAGCCACGCCCGAGAGGGTGGGGTTTAGGCAGGAAAGTCGCGCTGAATTGGCTGGCCCCTGCGGGGCCTGTGTTGAAGTGTCTTTGGGGAGAACGGTAAAACGAGCAGGGCCAGTGGCGCAATGGATAACGCGTCTGACTACGGATCAGAAGATTCTAGGTTCGACTCCTGGCTGGCTCGGCTGCTCTTTTTCTTTCCCTCGTCCCTGCTGAACTCCATCCCTAGAGTGCTGCCTGCACCCGATACGCTTTTGGGCAGCTTCTCCACTCCTGCATAAACCCACTGTGGCCCTCCCCGTGTCCCCAGCACATCTGGGGTGCTCTGGAGACCCCTGGAAAGCACCCCGGGGTTGGCTGTGCATTACAGGGGTTTGTGTTCTAGGCAGCCCTCAACACAGGCTGCTGTGGGAGAGGCTGGTGTCCATCTGGGCCTAGGGAGACACCCCAGGTCTGGGGGTCTGGCATGGAGCAGGCCTCCTGGCCAATTTCCCACTAGATCCAGCCCTCTGAGTATCATCCCAGATCTGGGCATCATTCCCTCTCTGGAGACATTCCAAGCCTGCCTGGACATGTTCCTGTGCCATCCTGGGTGGCCCTGCCCTGGCAGGTGGGGTAGGACTGGGTGATCTGCAGAGGTTCCTTTCACCCTTAGGATCCCCTTGTTTTGGGATGCTTGCCTTCAGGAGGGGGAAGCCTGAAGTATGATTACCCTCACTCCTGTATATTTGCTTCATTTTAGCTGATAGCACCATGCTCCTTGGTGCTGCTCAATCAGCAGCACTTAAGCATCCCATCTTCAGGCATGGGGTTGGAACTGGATGATCTTAAGGTCCTTTCCAACCCAAACCAGTCTGGGATTCTATGATTCCATGAGGTGTCACAGTCACTGGTAGCAGTGAAGCCCATGGGGCACCACGTGGCCACCTACCTCCCAGAGCCACAGGAACTCTCTCCCCAAAATCCCCTATGGAACCATTCCCACCAATTCCACAAAGGAGCCCCCCCATGCTGTGACTGGAGCTTGCTCCCACATCCCTCCCCAGCTCCTCATACCCAGGTCTCCCCATTGGGATGCAGGAGCAGGATGGCCTCCGATGGGGCTGCAGCAAAGACCAGTGGCCTGTGAACGACTGGAAATGCCGACTAAGGAGGTTTCTCCCACCAGCCCCTGCTCCAGCCACCGATGAGGGGGCACAGGAGGAAGGCAGAGGCTGGGAAACCACCATTCCGCAGCGTAACTCCCTCCCTGGGGACTCTGGGTGATGGCAATCACCATTCTAGGTAAGACTTGATGCTGAGCATTGCTTTACCATATTGCCTTTAATCACCAAAATCACAACAGCTCCCGCTGCCGGCCTTCATTCCTTTATAAATATGTAACAGCACAGAAGAGGGCTGCGTTCAGAGGTGGCTGAGGGTACTTACACCACCACAAATCCTCAAACACTCTTTCCCGGAGCTGAGCTTTGAAGGAAACAAATGAAATCATTAGTACCGTTGAGAATCCTTAAGCCAGGCTCTGGATTTGCTTCCCGGATACAGAAAGCCACAGCCTGTGGGAGCATGCCCAGGTCTGGCTGTGCTCCGCAGACCTGCTGCGTGGGGACAAGGGTTGGTGCCACCAGGGCTGGGAACTGCAGCCTGGTCATCCCTCCACCGGTGAATGCTCCACAGGGCATCCCTGTGGTCTGCCTTTGTGAGGCTCTATGCCATGTATGTTCACATGGAGATAGTTTCTTCCCATCTCTCAACTTGCATATGGCTACGTGAGCTTCTGGCTGCCCTGAAAGAAAGCAGGGTGAGGGGTTTTATTGCTCCGCTTCTCCTTAGGAAAAGGGTGGCTGAGCAGGTCCAGGCCCTGTCTGGGCTCACAGCAGGATGCAGGAATGGAAAAGAAGAATGAACACGCAAACATTATGTGATGAGAAACACAAACACCCTCCCAGCTTGTCCCAGTGACACACAGGCCTCAGAGGATGGGGGAAAACGGATGTGGATCTGGTCATAGCCCTTCCCTGCCCGCAGGTACTGACTCCAGAGGTGTTTCCCCAGTGATGCAGCCTGGGTCAACTTGTCCTTATGCTCATACGCAGAAAGTTGCTCAAAATGCATCTACAGGCACTTGGCATGGGCACAGAGGTATGAAAGGCAGGGCTCTCACCTCCATGGGCAGAGACACGACAGCATACACCACCCCAAAAGTGAACACAGAGCACGCAGCCAAGGCTGGCACTGGAGAAGAATGGTCCAGACCAGTGTATGCAAGCGCTTCCCTTCAAAACCCTCTCTAATAAATGTCCAGGAATATGGTAACCAAAAGCAAGTCCTTCACATCCTTCTTTCTCTGTGCACCCCAGAGCTGCAGAACATACTGTTTATCAAACAGAAAAGCTGGCAGTCCATTCCAGTGATCATTTCAAGGCCACTCTTACACTGCCGCAGATTCATCCTCAGGTATGTCTCATCTGTAGTAACACCACTCTGCCCGTGATCCAACACTGATCCATGCACACACATGGATCTTCATGTACATGTGCAGCCTTACTGGTTCCAGTGGGACTGGAAGTTCAATGCCAATGGAGTTCTTCATGCGATTCTCTTAGCAACAGCAGCGGAGTATAGAGTCGCTGTATGTATGATGATAGGTGATGTGGAGGTCAAAGCGTGTATCAGTTTCCCTTTAAGCAAGGCCCCAGGTTTGCTGTTGCTGAAATAAGGTGGTCAAATTTCCAGGGAAGAGCAAAATAAGGACTGAATTCATCAGGAAGCGTGTGCCTGCCATTCCCCTCAGGGCTGTCAACTCACGGGACAGAGGTGGAGGTCCCAGCAGCACTTATGGACAGACCCAAGCACTGAAGTTCAGGGATGTCAAATACCTGCTAAAATCAGCGCAAGGAGAAAGCATGGGAAGATAGTCACTTGTTCCTCTCGGCAGCCAAAGATAACCCTGTCTTTTGAACAGCCATCCAGACCCACACCCACTCTTTCCAAGTCCGTTTTCCCTCTTCAAAGCCCAATGCTGAAGAAATTCCACCATTTCCAGCCCAAGGAGCTGTTCACTTTGTAGTCAAAAGATCTACAGATAAAATCACTTAAACCCTGGAAGACTGGGAAAACACTTTAAAAGCCCCCAAGCAAAACTCAGGAAGAGGCACAGACCTCATCAGATGCTGCTCACAGCGTGCCTGAAACTGCTGTTCCCTGTGTTTAACATCAGTTTCCTAAATCACTAGAACACGTGTTTCTTACGTTTTAAATCACACACAAATGCCTATAGCTAGGCCTTTTCACCAGCTTTTATGCAATAAAAATCCCTATTCAAATGAGGTTTTGTGTTAACAGCATGATCTGAATGGGAAAAAAATCTATTAAGCTCTGGTTCCCGAAAGCAAGTTCCAGGGAATTCACTTGAGTAACTATTTGCATGTGAATTGCTCATTACCAGCACAATGGGACTTTCAGGGGTCCCTTGCCCTAAAACCAGCCAGAAAAGCACTCTGGGGGAGGAGATAGGACTAACTTTTCATGGCATGCCTCAGCACCTCAATAAACACACAGCAGGGTTCATATGAACCCAATGCAGAACCCAATGTGTGTGAGCCAGGAGACAGGCAGAACTGAACACCTTTCCTGCAATTCCTCTGCAGAGGACACAAAGCCGCGCAGCTCCAGCTCCAGAGCTACCTGCCTGCCTGCTTTTCCCTTTGGGAGAGCTGCCTGAAGACAGGCAGCAAGGGCTTGCAGCTCCACTGATGCCTGGTAGAGGGGTCAGGAGGAGGAGAAGCCTTCCCGGTGCAGGAAACATAGGGAAGTTTACCCCTTGTTTGGGCACTGGAACGGGCAGCCCAGAGAAGCTGTGGCTGCCCCATCCCTGGCAGTGCTCAAGGCCAGGTTGGACAGGGCTTGGAGCAATCTGGTCTAATGGCAGGTGTCCCTGCCCATGGCAGGGGGTTGGAACTGGATGATCTTAAGGTCCCTTCCAACACAAACCAGTCTGATTCCATGATTCCCCCATCCCAGACCCACTGTCAAGCAGCTGCAGAGCCAGAGACAAGCTGGGTACAATCAACAGGGACTCAAGACACCCACAGCCTTGAAAAAATAATGAGCTTAAATGAATTCTAACTCCCAAAGATAAAAGTGGAGCAAGTCAGCACATGCAGGGCAATGCAGTAGCTGCTTCAGCTTCAAACCCACAAGCTCACATGCTCCATTTTCAGTAGCTTCACACTTTCTAGCTCTGTAAACCCAGGAAAAGAGAGCATTGGCACTTAATAATTTACACAGGACCTCAAAACTGAAAGTAGGGCAGCCCTCATTTCCCCAGCACTGAGGGATACAGGAGGGATCAAGGCCAGGTTGGCCAGGGCCTTGATGTCACCCAAGGTCTAGTGTGGGGTGTCCCTGCCCATGGCAGGGGGTTGGAACTGGATGATCTTAAGGTCCTTTCCAACCCAAACCAGTCTGTGACTCTATGGCTGGCAGGAGACACTGTGTGGGAGCAGCTTCTCAGTGATCAAAGGGGGCTCCTCCAGACAGCTCACCACAAACAGGTTGCTTGAGGGTTTCCACGAAGGGAAATGGCCCTTCTCCATCTCCCCTTCTTTCCTGCAATTTTGGGGTTGTGCAAGAGTGAGGCCGTAGTTTAAACTGCAGCTAAAAAGAAAGCATCAGTCCCACTGGTGTTTTCAGATCTTTCCAAAACAAAGGCCAGGAAATGCTCTAAAACCCAAGAGCTAGCAAAAGCATGAGCCACAGAATAGCTGATCTCTCACAGACAGTAACAGGTGACCAAGGCTGCTGTTTCCAGCTCACTTCCAGAAGCCACTTTGATACCTTGCTGCCAAAGGAAGCTCAGGGACAGCACCCACCTGCTTGGGAATGAGTTATTTACCAGGTGTTATGTCCCACCTCAGTCCCTTCTGACAGTCCTAAGAGCACAGTCACACCTTGAAACCTGCTCCCATCCCTTGCTACCCAGCAGTTGGAGTCTAAATTTAAGGCCCTATTTGGGGTCAATTTTACCCCCTCTTAAATCACACATACAACTCTCCAAAGATAAATATGCCCCAGAGCCACATACACTGCATTGGGAGTTTCCTCTCTTGAGGTCTCTCACTGAGGGGCTGCAGAGCCAAGCTACATCAAAGCTGGAGCTCCTGGTGGTTCCCAGCATAGGGCTGACCTCCAGATGTGTGCTGCCATCCCCAAGAGCAGTAACAGCAGACAGAGGTGCTAACAGCTGGATGGGGCAGAAGGCTGGATAGTCTGTTGGCCTCATTAAACTCCATGCCAATGCTTCCTGAGGCGTGGGCAGTTTGGAATGTTCACATTTCAGCCAAGGCAAGCCATACAGATGTGTTGGAGGGTGCTAACAGGTCACTGGTCTCCATTTGTTTTATCACTTAATACTTAGCACAGCATCTTGTACCACTCAGATTGAAGGCCCGTGGTATGTATTAGCAGAGACAGGCAGCTTGTGGCTACCCAGCACCTGAGCTGCTCCTGATAGATACACGAGGGAGTCAGTCTGACTACATGGTATGATGTTCAAGCATCTACATGTACGCTACTGCTAAAGAGGTCTGGTTGAACCATGGTCTGTTCTCAGCACAGGCTCATTTTTGGAGTCCCAGTGCCACTGCTCAGCTAATTTATTGTAGTTTCCTCACTAAAAAGATCTTCAAGAATGTCATCCTCTTACCAGTCAGAACCAAATTAGCATCTTTAGCATAGATAGATGAGGATTTAACTCAACACAGTACGTTAGAAAGGGTAACTAAGAACCCCAAAGGAACCTGAGGCTTTAAATTAAGAGCTTTTTCTTAAAGAAAAACTTTGTACCTGTACACGAGGGGCTGCACAGCTTTGGTACCTACAGAACACGCCCTGCAGGCACACCTATCATCTAGGTCACACAAACTGGGGGAGCAAGTTCCTTTGAGCAGGGGTCAAAAAGAGAAACAATTTGCCTTTCTGCTTTAGAGAGCAAGGGCCAAACTCTAATCCCTCTCTCACATAAGCTGTTGTTATTCATGGGAGCACATTTGTTTATACCAACATACTCATCTGAGTACAGCTTGTGGAGCTGGGCTCTAAATCCCTGTGAAACAAAGCCTTCATAAGGACCTCCAGCTCTAAATAAGCACCATTATGAAATGGCTTTGTGCTGGGTAAACACCATGGAAAGGAGTGACCAGCCTGAGAGCTGAGCTGTGGGGACCAACTGGGAAACTCAGGCAAGTGTCTGTGTAGGGAGAGCTTTTGCTCTGCAAACAGGAATGAGGATGGATTTCCCCCATGTCCACACTTCCAGCATCCCGACCTTTCCTTTCCAAACATGATCCACTCTTCACTCGGACACAGCAGGCTGGCCCCTGTGTATCATGCTGACATGCAAGCCCAGAACCCCAAGTCATTGTGGTAGCTCAGCCTAGCTTGCTCCAGTCTTCTGTTCTGTTTGAAATGGGATGTTGGCCTCCAGCTGCCAGCCAGCATGCCTGGTTTGTGCTTGGAGAGTTGGTGCTTTCACAGTCAGGCTCGATACCTGGGAATTAACAGAAAGGCCTGAGTGTGCCAGTTTGCACAGACCCTTTTCTTGTCTTTTCCTAACGAGTTAATAAAAAGAGAGTGTCTAAAAACTGCTATTAAAAGGTTGATGTCCTTCGGGGAATCTGATGAAATCTGCTTCTCAGGAAACTCTTAATATAAGACTGATGGGATGTCCCCATCAGGCAGGCAGACAGACAAGCCAGCCTCTGGCTTTTTAATTGTGCATGGCACCATCTGAGTTCATAGGCACGACAGCAAATTGTGCTTTCACTGAAGAATCTTCCACAAGGAGCCAAGAGGAATCTCCAGACAGCAGAAAAAGGCACGTAGAAGTAAACCAGTTTAGGTAACACACCACATTCTTGGTCAAGTAGACCTGGTTTGATACAGCTGGAACTCACAAGCATAAAACCCCTGGGAATCCAGCAGAAATCTCTCATATCCTTTTACAGGAACATCGCCAAGTGGCAGAAAACATGCACAGGAAACCAACTGAGGGTGGGGAGAAGGAGATCATGTAACCATCTTCTGTCCTGGCTTTCTGATGTCAGCCGTGCAGGCTAGTAGTGGTGCTGGTATGAAGCTGCTGGCATTGTGCCATTCTCTATGTGTTTCAGATGACAGGAGTGACAAAGCAAGTGTTCATCTAGTGGGTAACAGCGATGCCCATCCTCGTCGTTCAGTTCCAGTCCACAGTCCTGCAAAGAGAAGCTCAGATTATGAGAGCATGTGTTCATCTCCCAGTGTCAGCTGGGGTCTGGCTTCCAGGAAGGTGATTCTGTGACAAGGACAGAAGACACCCACCCAACAGCTCCTTCTTAGTAAGTCCAACATGTGCCATAAGATGGAAAGCATCTGACACAGGCATTTTGAGGGGCAGCCTTGTACAAATTTGTCTTAGGCAGCCTTATTGAATAACCTTTATCTTGTGGCAAGGTGCAACCCTATGTATTTTAAACATGCTCGTGTCTCCTTACACTCTCAGATAGTAATCACCTCTTCACATTGCATTAATTGCAGTAGTAGTGATGTGAAGCCAGTCTGCTGAGACACAGCCTCTTTTCACTGCATTATGAGCACAGTGAAAGAAGACATCTCTTTATTTTAATTCACAGCAGAGTATGAATGCTCTCTGGGAAGTTCTGCACAGAGACCAACTGGTGTTTAAGAGCTGGCATCTCTTAGGATTTTTTGTGCAGCCACATCCTTTCTCTAGCCCCAGTGACACATTCATTTCCCATGAGACTAAGGGTAACTTATACCACACAGGATCAGTCATCACTTTAGCACTTTTGAACAATCTGACTTGGAAATCAGATACACTAATGTGATCTGGAGCTCAAGGCTTCTGAAAGGCAGCAATAAACCTTATTAAGTCACCACATTTCCTTCATTAACAAATAAGCTGCCCATAACTTTATGGATAGCAAATGAAATTGCAGCTGAGACACGTTGCTGCAAAAACTTCTGTACTCAACGGGACATTTCTCAGCCACTGATACGAAGGACACATAATGCAAGGTTTGAATTGCTCATCTACGGCCATTGGAAGGCAGGAGATTTATTTCCATCTTAAAAATAAAAGTAGTTACCACTATTAAGTGCTCACTTCCTGAGAAAGCTGCTGACCTACCTCACAGTGGTAACATTCCACATGGTAATCCTTGTCCATGGACACAACCCGAATGGTCTCATCAGACCCCTGCAAGCATTCAAGCAGAAGAGTAATTACAAAGGATTGCAGCAGGATCTGACACATGCACTCTGTTGACTGCTTCCTGCAACAATAGGAATGTTGAGGAAATGAATGTGGGCTGCTGGTTGGACACCCCAAATAAATCCTGCCACCTGCAGTTATTTTTGCAGTAAAGCTTCATCACCGACTGACTGCAGATATCCTCTAAAACGCAACACCAGAAATGTGAAACTCTCTCTGTTTAACAGTCACATCTATCTCAAATCACACATTATGGATGCTTCATCCCTGGAAGTGTTCAAGGCCAGGCTGGACAGGGCTTGGAGCAACCTGGTCTAGTGGAAGGTGTTCTGGCCCGTGGCAGGTTTGGAACTGGACCAGCTTTAAGGTCTCTCCTAACCCAAAAATTCCTATGAATCTATGAATATTGATTTGGTAATTTCAATATATCATATTTCTCATCATTTTCAATTAGTTTTGCCCAAAATTCATCTCCTCCAAGTATTAAAATGAGTTAGTCCCCAAGGGGTCACACATGTCATTCATGAGTGCCACCAGCATTTATTGACATGAAGGAAGGGTATCCTGGACATAAAACTAGCAGCAGTAAAATCCTGCAGGAGATGAAAAAAGCAGCCTGGCCCAGCAAGAATAAGCTTCACTGTTGAGCAAAAGAAAGGTCACATCTCAACAACAGCATAATAGCTCAGGTCAAAAGGCTGCACTCTGGGGGAAGCGATCATCTCTCCCCATCCGCAAGTATATTTGCCTTGACACAGGGTCAAGTGTGAAAGAGAGCAAGACCTGAGACAAGATGCTTCCTCCCTTGAGGGGACATGGAATAAAAGGCTCTCACCTCAGAGGGCAGAATGGGAAGTCCACAGGCTGCACATTTTGGAGCTAAAACTCTGGAAAAGCAACAAGAAATTGAAGGCAAGTTATGGATCAACATAAAAAGAGAGGCCTGTGTGTTGTCAGCGCTATGATGAAAAGCTGCAGCTGCAACTAACTTATCCACAGGAAAGCTTTGCATCCCAAGTTCATAAATTCATGTTAGCATTCATTGTAAGCAATGCTTGGCACATGTTGCTCAATCAGGCAAAAAGAGACCTTATCTTTTACACTCAGTGCTAGAAAAAACAACAACCCCCCTGTAAAATTCTTGGCTGCTACTGCGAGATTTGGAAGAGAAAATGAGGAGAAACTGAGCAGGACCCATCCCCAGAGAAACACATCAGAACACAACATCATATGATAAATAAATAACATTGCAATGCATATCCTTTCAGAACAACAGCGGCACATGGAGGCAACTCTCCTCTTGGCACAACACAGAATAGTTCCAGGAGCTGCCTGAGCAAGACTTAATACTCTGCCTGCTCAGAAAATTGAGCAAAGCAAGCCAGAAGGACACTCAAAATGTACACAGCTCTAATATTGTAACTACCAGCAAAGAGTACTGCCTTTTTATTTTACTGTCTAAATGACAAGTGATTTTAAGTGGATTTATCAGCTGTTTAATTTGGAGCTGGATAAAAGTTCTGCTTTGCAGGTTCAGTGGTGATTCTTTATAGGCAAACTCAGCCCTTCAACTACTCAAAAAGTAACTAGCATTGATTTCTACAGGCATTCACAGTCTTACTTTAGAGCAGACTAACTTCTGACATCACTGAATACCTCCTGACCACTATTCCTCACTATCTGTGCTTTGCAGAAGGGGCAGCTGAAGCCCAGGGGCTAAATGGCTTCCTCAGAGTTACACAGGAGTCAATGGGAGGACAAGTAGAGAAACACCTGGACTTTCTAGGGTCTAGCCCTATCCTCAAACTTGTACCTTCTAACCTGTCCCTATTTTACTAATCCACACTTCCTAACTAGCTGAAAAGCTGAATTAGAGGCTTGTTGATAGGAGCATCTCTGCTATTTTGTCCTTACTTGTGGTAATCTCTGACACAGTAGATTTTGTTCTCAGAGTCTACAGTGAACGGCACACCATCCAGACACTCATTGCAGACCACGCATCGGAAGCAGCCTGGATGATATGATTTCCCCAGGGCCTGCAGGATCTGCAACAAACCAAGAGACAGGAAAAATGCATGTGAACAGCCAGTAAAGCTGAAAATAACAAATGCACAGCTTTATACCAGGCTGCATGTTCATCAGCAGGGCTGTGTTTCTTTTCAGGCACCTCATCTGAAACATGAGTTAAGAAGGATAGAAGGGGCAGCTGGAATCAGTATATATCACCTGGTTCCAGTGAAATGAATTATTAGCATAGGTAAGAAAACAATTTAGAGTTTCAGTCAAGGCATTTAGCATTACAAAGGATAGAAGTGATAGAATTTAAAGGAAAGAAAATAATTTCCAAAGCCAACAGGTGGAAAATACTTAGCAGGATCACAAGGCAAAACATACCAGGCCAACAAAAGGAAATACATCTCTATATTCTCCGTGAGAGGCTGAAACAAATACTATTGCTAGGTTTTAATGGTTCCTTAGATATCAAAGAGCTTTGCCTGGCTTCCTAATTTACATAGTCTATGGAAACTGTTGAGATCAACAGCTGCAATTCACCTGCTGGCTTTGGGGCAGCAATTACTACTTGGAATACCATGGTCCACCAGCTGAGTGATCAGCCTTTGGAGTATAAAATAGCTTTTCCAATTATGTAAGCAGGCAAGCAAAGATAATGAAAGATAAGCATTAGACAACCCTAGGAGGCGTGCTGTGAACTGACCACCCAGGAATTCCTCCTTTCTTTGCCTCAGTTGTAGTTTTACACCACCAGCTACATGACCATGGATTTGTCTCCCCCTGAATCACTCACATCACAGCTGAATGCTGCCCAGTGCTGGCTAAAGAGCAGTGCTGAGCCATGACCCACTCTGTGTACATGTTGAATGGATGGTACTTGTTGTAGGCTAACAAGAACTGCCTGCTTCAGCAGGATGTCCATGCACCTACTGAAGAGTTTGCAAGGACTCATGCAATTCTAAACTGAGGTCTGGATCACATATTTTGGGTCAAACCTGTACCCCAGAGTATCAGCACCCGCAAAAACCAAGACAAGAAGACAGTAGCTTTATCCTGAAGGCACAGAGGAAGCCACAGGTTGACTACAGGAAACGCAGGCTCAGCAGAGCCACACTGATGCCCCACAGCAAGGGAGCACTTTCAAGCAGGACACATCAACAGGATTACGCAATACACTGCCCAGGGAAGCCCAAAAGGGTATAAAAGAGCCAAAGGCTCTGCTTTTAACATGCACTGAAAACAGGCAGAGCAAAGTCTCTGCACCATACACAGCAGGGTGACAGCTTCACTTCCACTGCTCTGACCCTTATGCTGGCCCAGCTTCACTTTCACTGCTCTGCACTGAAAACAGGCAGAGCAAAGTCTTTGCACCATACACAGCAGGGTGACAGCTTCACTTCCTTGCAAAGATCAGCAAAAGGATGAGTGGATTTCTTTCTGCTACCAGTCTCCCACTGGGCAGTCTCCCACCTACATATTTTGCTTTTGGTGCATTCTTCCAAAAAGCTGCTAGATTTTTTTGTCTCCTAAAGCAATTATCACTTACCATGTCCATTATCAAATGACCACAAATGAAGCATCTGTCAGCTGACTGCTGGAAACCAGAATACTGCAAGGACAAAAATGAATTTCACAAGGGTAATCAAGCATAAGCAACAGCACATTGTGGGGTGTTATTTGTTATTTGGGCTTTATTTTCCTGTATTCCATACACAAGCTAAACTTCCCAGTGCTTTTTTCAGTATATGAAAAGCTCTGGATGGGTCCCCAGAAGACAACCTGTGGAGACACCAGACTTCCAGTGTTCAGAAGGAGTAGGAGTTCCTGCAACTTCCAAGCTCTAAATTTAAGTTTAATTAAGTGTGCAAATAAATGCCATAAATGCACATGCAAATAAAGCATTTACTAATAAGACCTACATGCTTATTTGACCACGTGAATCTACAAGCCAGGAACTTACTTGTGTTTATCACGTATTCATATCACAGTATCTATATATTTAGGCTCATAAGCCAAATTCTTCCTGTGGTTTCACTGTTGTAAGTCTACTGAAGCTTCTCCAAGGTCCATGGTATTGTCCCACCTCCCTTTTAGGGTAACAATCAAATCTGGCCCAGAGCAACATGTTGCTGCTGTTGCCAAGGTATAATGGTACAAAACTAACTGTCATGTCCACAACATGCACCTTGAACACAACACATCATCTGCCTGAGGTTTTGGTCCTGTCTGAATAGTAGACATGCAAACTGGAAAAATTAAATATTGTGGATGCATTTAGCCAAACTTTCCGTTTTCACCCTGTGTAAAATAGACTGACAAGAGCAAAGAAGATTAACTCTCTTCTCTCTCACAGAAATCCGTAGACTTACCCAGTAAGTAGGCAAATATGACTTTTCTAAGTCTCAATGAAGGCTTAATCTATTAGGACTCAAGGCTAGAAGGATATATGGCTTTTTATCATCAAGTCCAGCCTTTACCCCAGCACTGCCAAGGCCACCACTAAACCATGTCACTGAGGGCCTCGTCTACACAGATTTTGGACACTTCCAGGGACACATGTGGGCAGCCACCATGGCTGGAGCTGGCCCTGGGTATCCGGTGGAACAGAAGGACCAGGCAGGATGCTGGACTGGAGTTATGTGAAACCCAGGCAAAGCTGAGGCTGTGTGTCTGCTGGGGAGGCTGAGATGTACCAGCACAAGGGTCAGCTGTGTGCTTACCAGGAAATCTTCTTCACAGAACACCTTCCCATTGACAAAATAAAAAGCTTTTCCCCTCAGCTTTCGACCTGAGAAAAAAAAAACACAGAGAGAAGAGAAAGATCAGCAGAAAGCAGGGAGAAAATGTGAGCAAAAACTGGCTGCTGAGAAGCAAACAATGATGAAGACATTTGAGGATGGCACAGCTGGAGAAGAGCATCCAACCCCAGCACGCTCTTCCCAGCCTCCAGCCTGACTAACTTCGTCTCCTCTCTCCCTGGCTGATGAACACGGATGGCTGGATCCAGGCAGCAGTCCCACCTGTGGGCAGGAGGAGGCTGCTTTGCAAACCCGGAGCACCTCCTGGCAGATCATAACACAAAATAACCTGGCAAAAGCAAATGAGGGTACTCATGCTGGAAAACACCCCAGGAGATGAGTAAAGAGGAAAGGCGAAAAGGCATGGAGCGTGTGATCCATACGTGACATTGTCCCTCAGAATGTCACACCTAGCTGTTCTTCTAGAAGGAAATAGGAACTGAGACATCAAAAGCTTCCTGCTTGATATGCTACGCGTGGCATGTATCATAAAGTGACCATTAACTGCTGGGTGTATAAATGCTAATGGCACACCGGATGGGTCTGGAGGGCACATCTTGGTGCTTTATGGCATGTACATACCTGGCAGCCTTTGACAAATAACCATGCTGGTTACAAAGCTTTAAGAGAAGAAAGCCAAGTAAAACCCCTGCATAAACTACAACCTTTACTGTCTCCTGTGCACACCAGAGGGCACTCCCAGGCTGGAAACAGCTCCCACTACTCCTCGGGAAATGGAGATGCTCCAGAGGAGCTATAAGGCTTTGCCAGTGAATTTCGCCAGACCAACATTCCAGCAGCAGTCCTCAGTGCCCTGCCCAAGGCTCAGCAGCACGGCAGGTGGAGGACGTGGCAGTGTGTTTGTCAAGGAACCAGCTCCAGTTTGCACACGCAGAATGGGTTGCACATTCTGCTGGAGAAGAGAAGGCTCAGGGGAGACCTTATCGCTCCCTACAACTGCCTGACAGGAGGTTGTAGTGAGGTGGGGTCGGTCTCTGCTCCCAAGGAACAAGGGACAGG
>JANHGB010046774.1:0-34543 GCA_026283785.1 Coracopsis vasa
CTTTTCTAAAGAGCCTGTAACCTTCCATTCCAGCACTCCAGTCATAGGAGCCATCCCACCATGTTTCTGTGATGCCTATTATATCATACCCCCGTAGCCATGCACACATCTCTAATTCCTCTTGTTTGTTCCCCGTGCTACAGGCGTTCGTATAGAGGCATCTGAGCTGAGCTCCAAATGAAGCCGGCTCATTGGCTGGAGCAGCTGGAATATCTCTTCATTGCTCCGAGCATTCATTATAGGTGCTGGCAACTGACTGGGTGTGTTGGGATGGAATGATGTCCCCCTCCCCAAACACATCTATTTTAAAGCTTCCTTGACCAGTCTGGCAAACTTCCTACCAAAACCGCTCCTCCCCTTCGTTGTCAGACCAGCTCCACCAGCCCCCAGTAGACCTGGCCTAATAAATTGAGTCCAAGGTTTATTTACTTACTTACAATATAATACTTTGTATATATTGTATTTATAATACTTTGAATTATATTTATAATACTTTACTTATATTTCTGTATTTATTTACTGAAATAAATAGGACACAACAAATATTTACTGGTAAACAGAACACAACCTATTTACCAGTTTTACAGAACCTGAATAGAGGTATCCAGGCCCTTTGGTCTCTAAGCAGTCATCACACACAAAGACAGGAGAAACATTGCCTGATTCTGTGAACCCAGTTCTGCTAAAAGAGGTTAATTGTTAATGCTAGTGAAAACTGTACTGGCAATTAGGTTGTTACTCATTTAACAATTGTCCTGTGTGGTGGGGGTGGTACTGAAACTCAGATACACATTATATAGGGTCTCCAACTAAAGGAAAGAGTCTTACCAGACTCCTAAGAGAAGCAGGGTTGAAGGGGGAATAAACACCAACGAGCCATCAAGGGGGAATAAACACCAACAAGCCATCAATAGAAAGTAAATGATCACAGCTGATGCTTCACTGGGCAACTACTCATCCTGAGATACAAGAAGTAACTCAGGATCAGAGCCACAAACATTTTCTCTAATTGCATAAGCTGCCCAGCAGGCATGCCACGAAATAGAGAGTACTGAGGATGGAATAATTGAATTTCCAGAACAGATCTGGGAGTAGGCTCAATGGTGGTGAAGTCTGAAGACAAAAAGCTGAGCCTCAAAGCTAATATGGGTGGACAATATTGGCTCTAACAACTCACAGCAGTGAGGAATGTCAGCCTGTTTGCAGCTACAAGTTGCAGGAAGTCAGTCAGATAAAAATGAAGGAGGGTTCAGTACTGGTGCCAAGGACTGCTGACTTTTACATCCCAACATATTTCTCAAAAAGATATTTCTGGATGTGTACCAGAGACATTTTAATATCCTGGGATTTACAGTACCGGAAGGGGATCTGAATCCAAATCCTCACTTACACAGTACAAAAGGTAATAATGAACCTCTATGATAGGGTACCAAGACAAATATACCTGTAACAGAATGGGCAAAGTTTGAAGATGAAAAATTATAGAAAAAGAGAACTGGCAAGGAAATATAGCAAAAAAATAATAGAGTGGGAGAAAACTGGCATGGAAGACAAAAGCTAGAGGCTCGCTGTCGATTTTATACGAGAAAAAATGGTAAAAATAAAAGGTGTAGGGTGAAGGTGGTTTCAAGGAGAAGTCTGCAATACAGCTGAACGACTGGAGGGAACTCGGAGCCATATAGCTTGCACAAAATCTGTATTCAGGGTGCATGGAGAGACACAGCTTCATACCCAACACCCACTGCTAAGGTAGAAAAGCTACAGCTTGACTCCCTGCTAGAGGGTGGATAAGCATTCACAGACAAAGAGGAGTAGCTCATGTGGCTCTGTTGCCGAATGAACTGTTTCGTGTGCCTGCACTCATCAGCATCCCATAATACTCACCACATGAACACACCATGGATTTCTGTGTTGTGCTCAAAGGCCAATCTGAGTAATTATAGTTTATCCCAATTTTCCTGTGCAGTTTCTACTGCGATATGGTTGTCAATAGCCTAACAAAGATGTATTATGAAATTATGTGCTTTTATGTATGTGCTGCATCAAAGTGAATGTCATGTTTGAAAAAGCAACACCACTGAATGCAATTTATAACCTAACCACACGAAGAACTGAATCCCCACCTGATTTGCCTTCTTAAAAATCTTTGCAGCAGGGGAAAGTGAGGAAGAATGAGAGATTCTTAGGATGGCTTTCCTTCCAAAGCCGTATCTAGGGAAAGAAAAGCAATCCTGTGTTTTTGCTTAGATCTGACAGTAACAGTTTTAAATTATGTAAATTATAAATGCTGTATAATTGTGTTACAAGGTAAAACTGCTTAGAGAGGCTTCCTAAATAAGGTTAGGCACACGTTGAAGGTTTGGATTTTTTTTAGTCTGATGCCAACTAGTTGTAGAACTACGAACAATAAACACCACTTTGTGAAGACTTAATATTACAGGCAAATGGATGCAGAAGAGGCTAATTAGAATATACAGGTGATCAAATAATATATTGAAGTATCCAAATACAGAGTTAGAACCCTAAATTTAGGGATTTTTGTTTATTTTCTTTTTTGAATTTGAAAAGCATTTAAACACTGCTTAATAAGGAAGTTTGGTGGTTACCACCTCCACGTACTGCATTTGGTATAAGGGTAATGTTTATTTAAAAAGAACTGATGTTCTTTTTAAGTCTGATGACTGAGACAACAGTTCCACAGCCCCCACCCCTAGCCAGTGTTAAGCCAAGTCCTGCTTGATTCTCTCAAGCTTTATGAACATATTGCCATGGTAGGGTTAAGGAATGAAGAGGAAAAAGTTCAGAACATACAAAAGAGAAGGAAAAAGGCAGAGGGTAAGAACTGTTTCAGCAAAATTTTAGCAAAATTCAATATGGAGAATATCCAGGGAGCCAGACTGAACAATAAAACAGCATCCAGAAAACAGACTGATAAGGATACAGGGAAATGCACACAAATAAATGTAATTCTCATTGCTTACGGTGGAATTGTTCTGCCAATGAGAGGACTGGTTTACTATTTAATGTTTTCTGAATAGTCTATGACTTAGTACTTTGCTATAAAAATGCTATCTTGAAAAAAGATGAGTCTGCTTCTTAATAGCCCAGAATGACTCACAAGGCTCCATGGTTGGCACCATTGCATTTTAAAGGTCGTCGTTTACACAAGTTCAATAAAAAATATTTTAGACACCTCTAAATATTGAAATGACTTTCAAAGCCTTAAAATTTCCCTAAATATCACATACATTCTTCAAATAGGAGTTAATGCAGGAATAAAATGAAAATAAAATAAGCAAGCTAACCATAAATATACACAAAATGAGTAAATTTCATTTATATAAACTATAAACATCATTTTCTAACTCCAGGCCATACAGTGGTAGCTGACAGAAAAATGGGACGTTCTTCAAAGATATGGTAAGGATTTCTGAAACCAAAAGCAACATCTTTGTGGTGTCAGTAATCATGGAAAAGAAAATGGTTGAGCTATTTCTAATAGCTGAGGTTCAGATCAGAAAAAAAGCAGAAATGCCACTTCAAAGGGTCAGGTTTTTCTTAGTCTTCAGAAACTGCAGTAATTGCTACTATTACTTACACAGCGTCGATAGGACCTTTGTGATAAAAGAAACTAGATACAATATGTGACAAGTTGTGCTGTTCATGCAGTCAGTGAATCTTACAGGTTTGGGGTCTGGTTTTGTTTTCATTTGCTGACTTTTTCATACCTGGGTTAGAAGTGAAAAAGGAAAACATCCCATTTTAACAACCGCAGCTTGGAATGTGATACAACATCCATGAACCAAAACAATCCAATGAAACCTTAGGACAACACAAAACGGGTTTTTTCAGCTTCATGAAAGGTTCAAAACCCTTCAGAAAAGGGTGGGGTTTTTTTTGTCAACAAATCAGTTTGCTTCAGGTTGAAGCCTGTTGACAGAAACAGTATATAATAGACAGTAACATTTTCAGAATTACTTTGCAAAGGTGTTGTTGCAGTTTCAGTTAACTTACATGGTAAATGAATAAGGCAGAAATGATCACTCACAGTGTCAAATGAAGACATACATGCCACTTAGCAGACTGGACAGTGATCATCCTTCCATCCTGTTCCTATTGTTGAAGTGTTTCTTTTTCCCAGTGAAAACCTGGAGTAACCTAATTGAAAACTGAGGCATCTCAGTTTATCTGAAGGGGAGCAAACGAAAAGCATGAGTCTCATTCTTACCTTGCAGGAAGGTCAAAGAAAGTTCTTCAATATATTCAAAAGATGTCTGCTGCTAAATAAGGTAACAAAAGCATTTGCATTGTTTCCCCACACTATATAATGAATTCTTCCAACCCGCTGTGCTCCAAGGTTAGCTCTTAAAATACTGAGGATTTCACCAAGTCCTTACCAGCTGTTTGCCACTGGGACTTAAAATACTGTTTTGATGTCAATACACAGAACATGGAAGATTCTAAGCTAAACTGAGAAAATACCCTTTTGAGATTTCTTATTTCATCATCTTTCATTCATCATCTTTCTTCATATTCAGCTGATGTCCAATTTCACCTCAGTCTTGAATTCATCAGTGAGAGTAAATGCCTACTTACAAAACATATAGAGCGTACTTCCTCTAGTAGTTGACTGCTGTTCTAATTTTACTTGCAAGGGTAAGCATATTACCAATAGAGTAATATACAGGACCAGAACATCAATTACCAGCAAAAATTTTTGGAAGTATGCTACATCTGCATGAACTGAACAAACTTTCTGGCAAAGTCACTCAGGAAGCCAGTGCAGACAGGCTGATATTGGGAATCAAGTCAGATGTTGGGAATATTTGAAATACATTGAACATGTATCGAAGTTGAGGAATGCTGTCCTGGCTGTGTCCCCTCCTGACTTCTTGTACGCCCCCATGGGGCAGAATAAGCAATAGAGAAAGCCTCCATGCTGTGCAAGCACTGTTCAGCAGTAGCTGAAACACTGGTGTCTTAATGACCACATGAGCTGCTCTGAAGAAAATAAAATCTACCCCAGCCAAAACCTGTACACCTACAAAAGTAAAAACAAGTCAGAGTAGACAACCAAAAGCTGATTGATTTGGGAGCACAAAATGCTCCCCTTCTAAACAAGCATTATACTCTCATTTTCCAAAAAGTAATTAGATTTGGCATGTTGCAAGATATAATTTTGACCCCTTTGTAAGTAATTAACTTCCCATGTCCATAGTGTAGGTGTAGGTATTTTACATGAGAACTAGTTGTTCAAGCTACCATTATAGTTGAAAGACAGCTAGTCAGTGGAGTCCAGAAAATGACCTATCTCATCTTAAAGTACGCGGTTATCTTCAGTTAGATGTATTTGCACTCTAAGTTCCAATGGTCATATTAAAGAGGTCTCTTAACTCTAGTGGAGCTAAGATAACTGTGTAGTTCATATGCAGCTACCTAAAAGTAGGTGGGCAAAATAAATCCTACCCCTATTTTTTTCCACATATTTTGACAAAGTTAATTTTAAAACATATTTTTCTTTATCCTAGAGAGATGCCTGCAAGTAAAAATGAAACATTTTTCCTTCCCCCTCCCTTCTTAAATTCACCTTTGCTCCCCCACCTGTTATTCCTAATTCAAAATACCAGATGCAATCTTTAAAATCCTTGATAATTTAAAACTTCCTATTGGATAAACACTCTCCCTCCCACAGAATATCAAAAATGTGCAGTTTTTCAGTATTGTATTAGGGCTTTGTTTATGAAACACATCCTTTCAACCTTCTCCAGAGTCTGTATTTCCTAACTTTCAAGGACTAGAGAAAGCCATTTTAATTTGATACAAGTGTTTTTTACAGAAATGTCTATGAAATTTCTTGTTCTCTTCCTGAAGTGCTAATGCACACCGTTTACCTCTTCAAGACAGTTGATACCTAATGAAAAACAGGCATAAGTATTTTAAAAGCCTATAGTGTTTCATGGTTTTTCAGTATATAGAAACTTATTTGATAAATATTATTCAATTATACAAGAAAACTAGTAAGCTAGCTGTCTGCCAGGCATATTTCTGTGATTTTCTGGTTTATTCAATTTGCTTTATTTGATTATTTAGAGAAAATGGAGTCTGTGAATTTTCAATAATAATTGAACAGAAGGAAGGAAGAAAGGAAATGAAGGAAGAAGGAAAGGAAGGAAGAAAGGGGAAGGGAAGGAAGGGAAGAAAGGAAGGAATAAAGGGAAGGAAGGGAAGAAACGAAGGAGGGAAGGAAGGAAGGAAAGAGGAAAGGAAGGAAAGAGGGAAGGAATCTAACCATTGAACTGATCTGAAGAAAAACTACCCTTTGTTTTTCCTCAGCATTTGTACATTCAGTGAATTAAGATTTCAGATGAAGAATAAACCTTTTATAGTCTATGTAAAAATAAAAAGTAGAACACAGTGAAATGGCTTATAAAGCCAGGCATTTGTGGCTGGAGTTCTGAAGAA
This sequence comes from Coracopsis vasa, assembly GCA_026283785.1. NCBI lineage: Eukaryota > Metazoa > Chordata > Aves > Psittaciformes > Psittacidae > Coracopsis > Coracopsis vasa. The sequence goes on from JANHGB010046774.1 coordinate 6,463, forward strand.
CAAATCTGTACTTTTGTAAACCATTTAGATATTTTTTAAAAGCTTCTAGGTAATGTAGACAAGTGGATTCTTATGTGTAAAGAGGCATTCATGCCGTCTTCCTTTAGCATCTAAATAAGACTTAAGCGTCTTAGCAGCAGCAGATGTTAGCTGCCCATATTTTCAGCAGAGAGAGAGAAATTACTAACAAATACTCATAATCACTTTCTTGAGGCATCACTGATTCCTAATTTAGGTACTTATACACCTGAAGTTAGATTGCCTGAAGCTCATTTAGTGAAAAGTGCAAAGGTATGGTTCTGAATACAGCCATCAAGACCTGTGCAATAATGTCTTCTCGAACCTATAGATAGCTTGAAATAATAGTTCCAAAAGAGGTATGAATCATCCTAACTGTAGTTTTACTGCCAAATGACTCTAATATCATAGACTTGTGAGGATATTATATACTTACCTTTCCCACTATTATCTAAGCTGTTTACCTGTATTTGGTAGACTGAAATTTCAGTAAAAGATGTTTTTATTTCCCTTCAATAACAGCAAAGGTTTCTGCTATAGAAATCTCTCCAGAAGACATCTTTCACTACATTTGCAGTCCAAACTATATCTGTCCAAATTTTAGCAACTGTAGGTACATCTGAGAAGAGGAGCCAAGACAAAGGAATATCACATCTAGCGTGATCAGTCTTTCCAAATGTGCCAATTCAGATTGCACATTAAAAGGTATGGGTTTTAAATTTTATTTTTAGTTTTGCTCTGTATTGAGGTGTTCCTTGAAATCCTGAATCATCAGGTTCCTGGAAGCATTTCTTAGGTGAACCAGAAGAAAGTTAAGCTGCATTCCAGAAGATTACAAGCAAAGAACTGTTGAGACAGAGAGCTAGCTTTTGCAGTTTCTATGTAGAGAGATTAAGCTGACTCAGGAAGAAGCAATGGTTTAGTTGTTGTTACAAGAAAGACGGTTAGCCTAGTAACAAATAACTTACTCTGCCAAGCAATTATTTCTGTTCTCAAAGTTCACAAGTTCTGTCACAGTATTTCTTTCATACTTCATGAAGATAAATACGGTACACTGATCTTGTGTTTTTTGCACACTGAACTGTAAAGTAAGCATTAAGAATGACCTTTAACCTGACAAAATAAATTTTGAAATGTAAAAAAGAAAAATAAATCCATTTAAGAAGGAGAAATAAAGATTGAAAAAGGTGTGAAGGTATGAAGAAAGAAGTCAGGCCCCTTTGTGATGAAGAAATTAGGTTGTAGCAGTTCTACTGAAATTGGACAAAGAGTGCATTGTATTCCTACAGCACTTTTAACAAAAATCCCTTTATATTTGGGTAATAAAATCGTCATAAAATCAAAAGACATTCCCTCCTATATACACAATAATTTATGCAACAACCTGGACAATAGGCTTTCTTCTGATTGTAAGCTGGTATGATAAATGACAGAAATCATTTACTTTCCTCTAGAAAGCAACATTTCTTCTATTCTTATTATTTAAACAACTTCAACAAGCATGATCTAAATTCTGGGTCATAGAGGGTTATATCTAGGGGTAAAACAAGCTTTGAAGAATGACAATGAACTGTACTACAGTTCAGAGACATCCTTTATAACTCTTTGGCTGAACACCCTTTTTCCAAGGGCCTTTTTTAATTGCCTAGTAGGAGGAGAGCCAAAAGAGAAAATCTAGCAGTTTTATATGCAGAAGGTCTATGGAAATTAATCCATTTAGTTACTTTTATAAACTTTTTGAGCCTATTGCAGTTAACAGAAAGTTTGATTTTATTGCTGTCTTGTGTATATATATATATATGTAATCATCTCTTCAATGCTTTTCTAAACTGCTTCTGTAGAATGTAAAAGAATGTAAAAAAGACCTGACAGAGATAACTTTCTGAGGAATACATCAAGAATATCTTAACATGAGAAGATGCTTATTGCTGCTTTTTCTCTCCATCATGAAACTCGGGTATTTACGGAAGTCACCTCTATAACCTATGTGACCAAAACAATCATAAGAAAAGTTAGCAAAGTGGAGTGACAAAGCAAGAGTCTAGAGAAGTAAGAGGTGTACAATGTGTCAACCTACAAAGATCTTGAACAGAATAAGCTTTTAAAAAGGAAGCTGATAAAAGGAAGCTGCAAGGTTTTTCATAATACATGTCATATCAGCACTTTTCTATGACTTGAAGCTTTTATTTCTTTTCATGCAACTTCAATAGGAAAATGTAGGAAATGTACTGACATAAATCCATTACTGACATGGTCTTTATAAAAGCTCTTGGGATTTCCCCAAAACATGAAGTTTAACCACTGATTGTAAGTGTCCCTGATCTACAGCTGGGCATATGTACTTATGTACCTTCTGTATAATACACACACATAGTTTGAGTCTTTTATCTCCATCAGAGGCTTTTAGTCCCTCAGCTACAATAAGCTCACAAGCTTCTATGATTATTACACCAGTAACTTTTTTTCTTTTGATGAAAGAATAGTCATGGCAGACCTAAGATTAGACTTAAATATCTCACAGAATCACAGAATCATTAGGGTTGGGAGGTACCTCTGCAGATGATCTGGTCCAAGCCACCTGCCAAGGCAGGGCTACCTAGAGCAGGTTACACAGGAACGTGTCCAGGTGAGTCTTGAATGTCTCCAGGGAGAGACTCCAAAACTGCCCTGGGCAGTCTGTTCCAGTGCTCTGCTACCCTTAACATAAAGAAGTTCTTCGTCATGTTGAGGTGAGGTGAAACTTCCTGTGTTTTAGTTTATGGCCATTGCTCCTCAGCCTGTCGCTGGGCATCACTGAAATGAGTCTGGCACCATCCTCTTGGCACCTGCCTTTGAGATATTTATATGCATTAATGAGAACCCCTCTCAGTCTTCTCCAGACTAAACAGGCCCTGCTCCCACAGTTTCTCCTCATAAGAGAGATACTCCAGACCCCTGATTGTCATCTAATCATTTCTGTGGCTCTCATCTCTCTCACAGTAGAAAGCGGGAACAAGTAGACTCCTGGGAACCCTTTCTCATTTTATATTAAAGAGTTGACATCTAATACTCAGATTTCATGTCTATAAGCAGCTAGAAAGCCTCTTCCACTTCTACCTCTTGTGATGATACAGTAAACTCAACAAATCTGTGACAACCTGTAAGCCAAAGAATAAAGAGTATGATTTTTCCTGGATTGCATGACAGAAAGTGAACCAGCATGATCTGTCTGTTTGCAGTGATAATAGAAAAACAGACCCTTGATACTGTTTAACCCTCAGAGCAACGAAGTACTGGTTTAAAAGCACAAGTGGAAGTTGAAAGAAAGTAAGAGAACATACTTAACACTCATATGAACATACGAAATTCATACAGGACTGATCTGCATTTGATCTGAGATCAAATGTTCTCAAGCCTTTCCATTTCTGGAATACAATGCAACCCACCAAATTTCTCCTAACCTATTTTCAGATTACACAGTGAGCCTGTAAGATGGAATGGGTCATTTCTCATCAAAGCAGAAAAAGACTAATTGGATGCATTTAAAGTAGGATAATGAAGGCTGCATAATATCATCCTGCTAATTCCATTTTGTGCTTTAACAAAATGTAAACCAGTAACACTCCATTCTAAACTACACTTTAAGAAAATGTGTGGTAATTGTTTATATTTTGCAGAATTGTATACTTATCCAGAGGTGCTGAAATAAAGTCCCATGCAAAATGTACAATATTTGCAGAATTCTGATTTGAATGCAAAACTATAATTTAATAGTAGAAATCTTCTGCATGGTGCCTCATAAGCACATTTTGAGCTATCAAAGCCTCTACAGAAATCCTAATTGCCTTATGATGATGTTGTTTGCAAATAAAGAGCTAATATTATTTTTAACATAGGCAAGATTTTTTAAAAGCAGAGAAATCTCAGATTGTTTAACATTAAAAGACAAAATACACAAAGTTTTATCTCATGTGATGTAAAAAACCCAATATCATATGTCATAGTGCATCTGTGTAGAGCTATTCACATATGTAGCCTTAGTAATCAAAATGAGAAACAATATAATAAGCATATAATTTCATACTGAGTAGGGCACTGAGACAAAATAATTCAGGTCTCTCTTGCTTCTAAAAAAGAAAAGTTTCAAAACTTTTGGTAATCACTTTAGGCATTGCTCACCAGGAGACAGGCAGCTGTCATCAGCTGCTCCTCACATCATTTCCTATCAGTGGGTAGGCAGCAAATCTTCCTGAGAACTTGCAATAGGAGAAACAGCTCCCTTGTGTTTGACAGGTGTGAGCTTCCACTGCATTTACTGTCAAAGGTGGAGGAAGTCATTGGCAAGTTAGGAATTAAACGGAAGCTTAACCCAAGAACCAACTTCCTTCAGGCAAGCATCAGAATTCAGAACTTGGGAAAGGAGCCTCTGCATCTACAAGCCCTGAACCTGCTTTCTGAGCCAGAGGTTCACAGAAGTTGCAGGACTCAGAGTTGTGCCTCCCAAAGAGTTGAGCTCTAACTTTAGCAGGAGCTGAGAGCCAAGTGCTGTTGCCTCTTACAGAGCTGAGATATTGTATTTGCTTCTGAGAGAGGCAGTGGCTCTGAAGACATCCTTCTCCCTGGCCTATGAAGAGAATTGCTGGTGCAGTGGCTGTCCTGGAATTTCACTGAAGCTTCTGCATAGAGCCACCTTGCCCAGATAGCAGTGGTCTGGGGATGCGTAAGACTAGAAATGGCAGTAGGGTGTGCAATCTGTATTGATCCACTAGTATCAGAACTGGAAAATCTTGCAAATGGTATTTCGTAGGGTATTTCAAATTCTCAGTGCTTTTCACAGATAAACCTCATGAAGAGAGCTGCTGGTTTAGTCTGACTTCTTTAGGATGTGAAGCTTGTGTGATTGTACTGGCTAGCAACCTGTCCTGATAGAGTTGAACCTGTTGGGTGATTTCAACCAAATAGGACAGATGAATTATTCTCCTCTAAGATTCGTGAAGTGGGAATCAAGACTGAGTGGTTTTCCTCATTTCTCACAATTATTATTGATGTGTATAGTAATTAGCTTTCAGATTTTTTCCTCTGAAGTTCTCATTCTGTTGTTTCTTTTTTGTAGACAGTCTAAAATCAAGGTGCTTCTGGAACCAAAATAATTTTGAAAACATATAGGATGAATTAACATGTGGCAGCCAGTATTGTCGCAATGATGTATGTTGTGTGCAGTGATATATGTTGTGCACGCTTATTGATGTAGTAAGAGGAAATTATTAGTTGATACCGGTGTAATTCAGAACAGAAAACCTTTCACTCAGAAGCTATCTATCTTTAATATTCAGTTCTCTTTAACACTGAGCTGCAGGTGGTAAAATGGACAAAAGATTCATTCAGTGAAAATTACTTATGTTTTACAGAAATTACAAAATAGGAAAATGGGAAGAAAACAATAGCAAAGGCTTTGGGAGACTGAGGAGAACGACCCTTGTATTACTGTCTAAACAAAACAAAACATGTTCTCTGTTCTTAAAGAAAAAACAGGTTTTATACATGGGAGGGAAAAAATAATTAAGGGGTTTCTTGAAACTGAAAGAGCAAACTACTTTCAAAATTATAGCTGCATATTGAAGTTCTATGTCATCTTCAGACAAAGGCAAGTAGTGTCATCCGCAACCTATCTCTGCTCAGGTTAACAAAGAGCAGCTGAAATACAAATATTGAAGGGTGAGGTAATGCTGTTGAACAGCAAGAAATACTACATTAACTTTTCAGCTCTGTGACAGTGTCCTCATTTACCTACAAAATAGCGCCAAATCTTAAGATCAGTGAAGCAATCCACAGCCCTGTTGGCAGCTGGAATGCCTCATTGCTTCTGGATGCTTAGATCTACCAATGACCATACTGTTGGAAAGAAATCTGTGCCTTTCCCACTCAGAGTTAGATTTAGCCATTGACAACATTGCATTTGTGATCTCCATGCTCAGTTATGGCAAATCTCTGTATTCAGGGTTAAAATACTGATTTCAAAAATACAAGATTTTTTCCAATGGAGAAAAAACCAGTAACATGAGTTACTGGTGGCACTGTTAGTGGTCCCCTGCAAATATTGAAGTAGATTCAAAGATAGACATCTTCAAATTTCATGTCTAGTTAGATGACACTCCCCCAGTAAAGCCTTTACCTTCTGTAATATCAGTGTTTCACTGGAATTACTCCAGTGTATGGGAGACAATTTTTTCTGGAACTTATCTCGCTAGCCTAGACTTAGGAAGCTAGGGAGTAGGAAAAAAATCTCATGCATTTTTTTCATGAAGATGGACATGACTCTGTGAATGAAGTGGAGTTTAATATTTGATTTTGATATTCATTGGTGGATTGCTGAAACCAAACTGTGATTCTACAACTTCAACGAAGAAATAGCAGACACACTTTTTCCTGCTTCATTCATTACCTCTCAGTAGTGAATGGGCAGTGAAAGGAGCCACTGCAACTTCAGACCCTTCCAAAATATACCACAAAATCCACTTCTATTCTGTGATTTTCCTGAATATTATAAAAAGTATCCATTCTTGGTGATTTTTGGCTTTTGTTAATTAAAAATAAGATAGGTCATCCTACCTCATCATTTGTATATAAGGGAATTTTTTACCATTAAACACGTAATAGTATCCTTGTTCTCAAAATTAAATCTCCAGTGACAAAAATACAATTAATTTTTTTCCCTAGCCCAATGTTTCAATGCTCTATCTTGTTTAATCCTTATTATTATTATTATTTCCTTAAAAAAAATCAAAGCTTTTTATTCTGGCTGAAAACTGTACTTAACTCTGCTTTCATTTAATTATTATGAAATGCAGTTACAATTCTAGTACAGAATACATGTTCTTGTGTGAGACAGCCAATGGTAATCTTGTCTCTCATCTATCAATTTAGAGACATTAGAGACAGTTTGTTATCAATGTTTATTGTTCTATTGACTTGAGTAAATTTTAGATGAGCTTCATTGTGAGTTTGTCTGATGGTGAACCTCTGGTGAGGACTAGGCATAACCCAACAGCTACTGCAAATTGCATTCACCTTTACAATTAACCTAACAAATGAATCAATGGAGGAACTAGTAGGTTGAAAAATCACCTCAATAAGAGAATAAACCATGTCGTCACAGAAATGGCTATTTTCAAGCCAGGCTTGAAAAAGCAGGATTCAAACCAATTCTAATTGTTCTGTCTGAGCATTGAAATATAAAATTCCTATGGAATAGAAAAAGACTAATAGCATTCTTGACAAGGAAAATTGAGGGAATGAGAACATCAATTGAAGGAATGGCTGATAAAATTATTTAAATGACACTAACTTTAAGATAGATTTAGACAAAAAGTATGATGGGCGAGTGAAGGATTAAGCCTTTGAGTATACAAAGAGGCTTTCTTTTGCATCTGACTCTGGTGGAGATGAAGAGACCATTTTACTCTGTAATTTGACAAGATGATGCAAGTATTGTGATGAAAAATAGGAATGAAAATTACATGCTAAAATACAGTGTCTCAAATACTTTTTATGGGAACCTGAAGAACAAACTGTGGTCAAAGATAACAGAATTAACACTTTTTTTGTATTATTGCTTGAATGCAAATTTTGACATCTCTTGACATAACTTCTGTGGTTTTATTCAAATAACACACAGAAAACACAGTGTCACGGAACCTTCAAGTTTCAGAAATTACTTTGGGGGAGTTAAGAGCTGAAAGCCAGGCAATTTCATCCAGAAATGCATTTTTGATAAGGTGAAGGAAAACAATACTTTGCAAAAATTACATTGCTCTTATCCAGATTTGTCTAGTCTGAAGGGTGAGGATCATGCAATGGCTGACGTAACAGCTTCAGCAAGTGATAAAAAGCATCAAATGAAACCTGCAAATTTGAGCTTCCTGTTTGTATGTATTAGCATGTAAGAACTGTATAAAATAATCTTTATTTGAGCAGTTTTAGATTAGAGATCCAGTGACGTGGCTAGATTACTACAACTGTACTGCTCCTGCTAAAAGAGAGTAGGAAACACAACTAGAAGACAAGGCTTCTGCTTCTAGCTCGGATTATGAACATTATACTACATTGAATTAAAATATTGTTTGCTTTAAAGCTGGTGAATGATAGATGTATTGCACTGTTTAATAGCCATCTTGGCTCCACATTAATGTAAAAGTTTGCAGTTAATCTGAAGCAGTTTCAGAAAAAAGGAGCTGGAAGTATAACTTACTCTGTGCAACATCTGATGTTTTGCTTACTGAAAGATGAATACGAGAGGCTCATGGTGGATAAACTCATTTGTTGCAAAGAAGATACAATTTGGCCTAGAAAAAAAGGGAACATCGAAATCTCTGCCTTGCAATTCAATTTTGCACACCCTGGTGCCAGCTGCAACCGCCACTAAGATAAGCAAACTGGTGAAACTGCACTGATTATAGATTAACAGTCTGGAGCTAGTCTAATCACAGCCCCATCCCTACCTGTTCACATATAACATTAAAAAAAGAAAAGAAAAAAAAGTATCTGAGCTACAAAGCAGCGTGGAAGTGCAACAACAGAGCTTTGACTCAACTCCTTTAGCTCTGATGCTAGAGCAGAGTGTGAGTCAAAGGGATTTTGAGGGACTGTGAGGGGCCTGAATCAGGGGAGCTCCAGTGACCACAAACAGAGTAGGGGTGTGCAGTATTCCCAAATGCAAAGCATAGACACGGAATCTTGTATGCCAGCATCACAGGCTGATGCTTGTCTTCAGCTCTGCTTCCGTGCCCGAGTCCCTGAGAAGTGACCTGTATTCACTCTATGCCTTCTGATGCCAACCCAAGCCCTGCTGAAGCTGCAGAAGGTGACAGGCACAGGCCAGGCTGCCCAGACGAGAGCTTCCCTCGCTGCTCACCAGCCTGCCCAAGGCTGCCGTAATCAGTCGTAATTGCCCGGGCTGTTATCTCCCTGCAGTCTGCGCCGCGCTCCCAAATACCGCTAATTGAGTTACTATGATGTTTGCCCTTCCTAATGCTGTGGGTTGGCGAGGGGAAGATGACCCAGAGGAGGCGCAGGACCTGAGGGGTGGGCGGCTCTTGGCTCCCCTCCCACCCTCCGGGGGTGCCCCTCCTGCGCGACCGCGCTGCAGCCCATAAAGCGCGGAGGGAGCCCTGGTCGAGCGTGCAGTTCCGCACCCGCGGCCATGCAGTGAGCGATCACCCGCGGGACTGCAGCCCTGAGACCAGCACCAGGCGACCGCTACGAGGGAGAGCCCGTCGTGCCCCAAATCAAGGTACTTCCCCTCTCGGCCTCTTTCCCGGTGCGAATTTGGGTGCCAAATCGGTACCCGCGGCGGGGATGCTCGCAGTGCCCCCGGAGGATCCAGGCAAAGCAGTATCTCGGAGCACTTACTATAACACTCTTTCTTTCCAGATGCAGAGGTGCACTAGTTTCCTATTTCTGTCTTTAATCCTTTGTGCCACCCTGTCAGAAACAGTTGGACTGGTTTTCTCAGTGAGTATTAACTTCACCATTGGAGGTCCTTATCCATTGGGCAGCATCCATGTCTCAGCTGTCAAATAACAGTAAACCCTGAAGTGATATACACTGTATTTTTATGTAGGGGTTAGACAAGATGCAGCACTTAAAAATGTTTTGAGTATAGCAGGTTTTTAGTTAAGAATTTTGGGATTTTAAATACTAGCTCCCTTGTAAAGAAGTAATATGACTAAAGGGGAAAAGAAGTGTCTAGTTTATAGAACAAAATTGAATGAATGTCCCATCTGACTTGGAAATGATGGTGTATGTATGGACTTTTTTATAGAGACTGCTGTATAAGTCCACACAGCTAAAAGAAAACATTGCTGTTTGTTAAGGTGATTATCAGGTAGTAATATAAACTTGGGGTGTAGTCAAAATTTCTGCCTCCAAAGTGTGATTTGCAGTTTCACTTACATGGTGTGAAATCTGCACACCACATGGTGTCAATAGCAGAATCATTGACTTAGGTGGGGAGAGGGCAAGAGTTCACAGTTTGGTTCAAGATTATTGGCTTTTATTTTCTACAATATATATTGACTTGGAGCCTTCAGAAGATATTTTCTGCTAAAAGAATGTCAATTTGGGTGCTGTTTGCTTTGTCTTCAGGAAGCACTGTGTAGTTCATGCAATAGCATACCTGCATTTTTTTCTTTAAGGCAAAAGAAAAAAGGGGCTGGACTTTGAACAGCGCTGGTTACCTGCTTGGGCCACGTAAGTTGAGCACTTGTGTGCTTTTCATCATTTCAAAATTCAGAAGTTTAGCTTTTTCTTCCTTGTAAACCAGTTTACTTTGGTGTGCTGGTTACTTTTCTATGAATACCGTAATTCTGTCTAAACCTGCAAGACTGAAGAAGCTAATTTTTGAGAACACTCGTTTACATGTTTATTACATGTGTGTCATAGAATTGTCTTAGCCAACTCTTGTTTTTTCTAAAGCAGAGCTGTGCTGTGATGCTTTATATCCAGAAGCACATCTGGTCCCTCTTTGTGCTCCTCAAATGTAATTTTCATATGACAAATATCATCCCCCTTCCGAAGTGTTCTAGTGCCTTAGATGTGAAGGGAAGAATGACAAAATGTGATATTTTGGGACTTCTCAAAGTATTTCAGATTTCACCTTTAATTCTATTTGAAAATGGCTTTGCTGCCTGGCTTTTCTATACTACTCCCCCTCCCACCCTCCCAATTAAAGCATATAAAATTAAAACGATAACACACAAACTCACAACTAAATATTAGTAGTTCACTGTGTGAAAAATAGTTACTGTACAAGGTGTTTAAAATACAGGAACACATTGATTTACAAAGATGGAGAATCACAAATGTAGATCATAAGAAAAGTGACATGCAGTGCTAAGCTGTCTCAAATATCTGTCCGTCTACCATTATTTCTTGTTTATGTAATAGTATTCATTAGCAATGCTTCTATATTTTCACTCTGTTATATGTGACAAATACTACAGATACCTTAAAAAAAGAATCAAAGTCATAGCAAGTATCCTTAAAGTTAGCTAAAAAAGGATTAATGCATCTTGAACATATTAACTGTGTCTGTAGATGTCTGAAAGTATATTTGCCCTGAAGCAGATCTAACCAAATTGGCAAACACTCTGTGGGGAAATGTACTTGTCAAAATGCCATTTATCTAAGACTGGATAATAGGAATCGTCCTTTGTTGCAGGTCGTATTGATCAGCTTTTACTGATAAACGAAATGCCCACTGCAAGGGGGAGAGAAGAGGCACCAGGGGCATGTAAGATAGTTTATGTGAATAACCTTCAAAAACTATCTATCTGCAGTTTTCTTTTAAGCAGACTTACTGGCAGCATTTTCTAAAACTAGAGGAAAGAGTAACAAAAATATCTTCCCAAATTACACATGAATGTACAAACCTACACTTTCTTTACAACTTCCTCTGAATTCAGTAATGGCTTCAGCAAGTGCATAGTACAGGGCAGGGTCTGTAAATTATATGAATCATTTAAAAAAATAACCTTTCTTCTGAATTTATTCTTTATTGATGCATTAATTGCTGCTTCATCATTTTGAATATCAAAGTCCCCGTTGTGCTCTTTGAAATCCATGAAAAGCAAGCAATATAACAAAGGCTGTTGTTAAGTCAATTAACTCTTCTGATATTTCATTTACCAGATGCAGTAGATAACCACAGATCTTTTAATGACAAACATGGTTTCACTGGCAAACGTGAAATACAGCCTGAGGAGGATATTAAAGCAGGTAATGAAATTCTGAAAGCCGGTAGTTTTCATTTAGTTTGCATGTTTAGTAATTAATTTACTGTTATTGAGTTAAATGACTACCTAGGCACACAGCTTTAACAGAAATCCTAATAACCACCTGAAAGGAGAAAAATGAAATTTGCCCATTCAGTTTGCTCTTTGTACGTGGTCATTTTTTAAGACATCTTGGCTCCTAGGGAAAAGTACAGTTATGTTGCTTTTAAAGTATGATAGATCATATTACTTTGAATAAACCTAGTTTTTTCTTTTCATAAGTTCAAATAAGTATTTCAAATGTCACAATATAGACAATTTTTTTCCACCACAGTGAGCCACAAGGAAATCTTCCAGTGAGAAAAGCTATAGAAACTGGGAAGTTGTGTGTGTTGGGTTTTATTTTTTTTGGTTCCCACCCACACTTGAGAGCTGAAACTAGGCTTCAAAGCTGTATGGCGCATGTTGTAAGAGATCTCATTGCTTCAAAAAGTCAATGTTAAGTCTTGCAATATTTCCTATACTTAAGCAAGATGGATTATCTTCATCAAAACATTGAGAACCTGGTCAAAACCGAAGTCAAGTCAACATAATGTTTTGAGGTTGCGTGTATCAGAGTGCAATAAATCACAATGAAAAGGTTTTTTCATTGGTTCTGTATTCATCATCCAAAGCTGAGCCTCTACAATATATGTCTAGATTCCCTTAGGAAGAGAACCTGGCACTTTCAGGATTTACTTTGACAACCTCCTCCAGAATAAGATCTAGAAAGTTCTGGAAAAAACACCCCAGTTTATTTCTCCTAAGGAGAAAGTAAATCTGCTGCAGACCTCTAAAGTGGGCTGGGATGAGCCTCATCGTTAGACTGTTAGAGTGATCTGTTCCTCACTCAGCTGAAGAAAGCAGTGCTTACTTCAGTACTAGTGTGTTCATCACCACACTAATGAGGGAAGACAGAGTCCCAGCCCCTGAGCTCTTGCAGGCTATTTTAAATCCACCCAGCACAATGTAAATGTGTCTAATGCTAAATAAGTTCATAAATGAAATGTGCTCAATTATAACATTCTGGTCATAATTAGTAAGTAGAAGAGTAACATTAATGTATTTCCTAGTTGTTATATTCTCAGAATGACTGCCAATTTACTTCCTAATTGTTACTTTCTCTGAATGACTGACAATTTATTTCTGGCACATAGCTGCACAGTGGGGTTGTGTGTGTGATGTTTTGGTGGCAGTTGTTTTGTTTGTTGTTTTGGTGGTGATGGTTTGGTGTTCTTGTTTTTAAGAGAAAAGGAAAGGAAAGAAAAGAAAAACCTCCTTCAAACACTAGTGTAAAAATAATGGTTTGGCAGTCAGAAACAATGTGAGAGGAAGGCATTTGTAATCTAACAGAGCAGTTCACATACCAGCATGTTGCCATTTGGGGGTATACTACCAACTCCTTTACATGAATATGATTTTTAGGAGTTATGGAACTCTTTTTGCCAGGTACTGCTGCACCTCCAAAATTACAAGTAAACCCAAACTTGTCTGGGTGTGACCTGAAAATTTATATAACTGCCTCTGTTATGAACATAGTTTTAGATGCTCTTCTCTCATCAAAAGTTTTTTTTGAAGCTGAAGTTTATTACAGAGTTCTATCCAAAGGATATTTCCATATAAAGCTTGGGTAAGGAACTCGGGATTCTTACTTTAATTGAAAAAGAAGAAATTTTATTTGGTTAAATTTTGCTGATTGCTTAAAAAAGTATCTTAACATGTTATTACTGTAAAAGAACTCATGCAAAGAATCGCATAGCTATTTCTTTACTAGAGCCTGCAAGTATCTATTCTGCTATGCAGAATTAAGGTCAATAGAGTATATAGTAATATTCATGTACAGTATGCTTGAGTCACTCCAACAGATATGAATTGGTAAAAAATTCTGGGTCAGTAAACTACCAATATAATGATTAATCATAACAAAGATCCATTACAGGTTACGTTGGGAATAAAAATTAAAGAAAGCTTCAAATACCACAAGTATTATCAATATATGTAATAAGAGCATGTTTGTGTCAGTTCAAAGACTGGAATTCAAGACTTTTAGACACAAATTCCTTAAGTACATTCTTAAATGCTGATTCTCTATGTACCAGAAGCCTCTGCGTCCCTCACAGCTCTCCATCGATATTGTTTATTTGTGCTAGGCTTTTTTAGGACCATAGTATATCACTAGGGTCCTAAAATCTTCTCTTCCATCATGGAAGCACTCCCTCTGCTGCAAAGCCAGTCTTTCAGACTTTTCTGAGATTAAACACATTCCCTATGGCAATATCAAGGGACAGTATTTTCAGTGATGTAATAATGGAGTGTCAGCCAGATACTTGTACCCATCTGATCTGTATGTAGAGAACTAAAAATCTTATGGAAATTACCTGTCCTTTGTTCTCCAGTATAGAACGATCATTCATCCTACTGATAAAAAGCAAGATATCTCCCGCCTCCCCACCCCCCCCCTTTTATTTTTTTTTAGTAGACACAGAAAGCACACTTCTCCACCTCCCAAAGTGCAATAACAAGCTGCAAGGGAGCTTGATAAACTGGGCCATTTAAAAAGCATCAAAAGGTCTACTTGCACAAGATCAGAGGAGTATGTTGTATTAGATATAAAAACATACTTTTCTGAGCTTTTGGGCTACAATTCACTACTTTATCATGAGTGGATTATTTGGAACAAAGTCAGGCTACCCAAAGAACTTCCGTTTTGCAGAGCTGATGAATTTGCTTGCTAAATTTACCTTTCCCTTCAGTCTGAGGCTAGTGGACATAAAGGAGAGAGTGGAGAACAGAGGGTAAGTTTTCTGCAACTTAACTCATAAGGCCTTTAAGATCATGACCATTAAGGTGTCAAAGCAGCTCCTATGTAGCAATAGCATACAAAGCTGGGCAATTTCGATTCTGAGAATTGCAGTTACCTACCTTTATGTACCTTTACTCTTCCATGAAAGGAGGTCTTTTATTAAGGTTTTTAAGGAAAAAGTGACTTCAGACAGCTTTGTTTTCAGAGTACTCATAAACCAAGCCACAATGTCACATACAACAGATCTTTTTACCATGTTAACATTAAGTAACAACCAATTTGTTTTATAGGGAATCTTGGAAGACCACTGGCTGATGAAAACATTGTGCGCACAATAATTGAATTTTTGACTTACTTGCATCTTAAAGGTTAGTGAGTATCATTTTAATCTTTCGCTTTCTGGTGTGAAACTTACAGGAAAGATATTCTTATCCTTGAACATACATGTCTGCTACAGATTTGAGTGTGCAAGACTTAGAGCAGCATCTCTCGAGGCAGTGAGGAACTGTCAATTCCAGTTTAGTGCACTTAGGAATAGGCCTGATTTAAAGAGTGCATGTGGTCCTGCCAATCTGCAGGTCAATGAATATCCAACAGAGCAGGGTTCTAATATCACTTAATTTACTCTGGGCACTGTGAAAATTATAACAGCTACCACTAAAATTGTGTGGACTCAGCTTTTAGAAGAGTTGAAAACAAACTAAATACAGACTGATTACGTGGCAGTTAGTATAAAGCAATTCAATAAAACATTCAGTAAGACTTCAGTTTAATGCCAAGAACAGTTGGTTGAAATTCTGAAACACTTATTGGTGACAAAAGAAATACAGTTCCCTTTCACATGTGCTCTGCAATAAAATCACACCATGAAATCGCAACAATTGTAAGCTCAGTGTTGGCAAACAGCTCAAAATGCTGCTAGTAAAAACTCTATGGAGTCTCAAAATCGTGACAAAAATTATAAAACTGAGTTTACAGCTGATTCTATAAGAATGGTATATACTTTATTATAGCATTAAGTGAAGAAGAAATCTGGCTGCTTCTGAGTTGTCATTAGTTTTTATTTAAAACAAACAAAGCTAAACTCAAACAAAATTCTGAGCTTTTAAAAATCTTTTTGGCCCTTCTGAAACTGTCTACAAAATATTCAAAAATATAATATAGACTTGCAAAGAAAAGAGCAGAAAGGAAGAAATACAAATCACTTATTCCCTGGGACAAATGAGTAAAAAAAGTTGTATTGTAACAATTCCTTGTTTAGGATAGTGATGACAAACAGCTGTCTTTATTCAGAAAAGATGGTATTATTATCTGGCTTAATAAATAACAGAATCCCCAGATTATAAAAAATGGCTTTTCCCCGAGATTTTTCTTGTATTCCCAGGTTTCAAAAGACACAGAATGTTATGCTATCCCTTAACAATATTTATTAGCAAGACCCAGTACTAACTCTTACACAAAATCAGAACTGTAATTTTAGGAGGTGAAAAAATAAGCTTTATTATGGTAGAGATGCTTTAATATTTTTGCTCAAATGAAACTTTACTACATTAGATATATTAGTTATGTTTCTTTGAGAGGAGGGGACAAACTCCCACTAATGGCATTCAGAATCAGGAGCGCATTTTGATCTGCAAGATGAAGTGAACATTTTAGCTGCTAAGAAGTACTTTGGTGATAACTAAAAGTGGCCTTCAGCTCTCGCTCTTAAAAATCATTCCCTCAAGCTTTAAAGGCTTCCCATGTGGAGCAGGCTGTAGCATGGCAGGCATAACTGGATAACATTTAACTTTTGAAATGCTGTCATTCTGTCATTGCTGTATATAAAAGGTGAAATTATATCAGGATATAATTATTATCAGATTATAAATTATTAACATAAAAACCCAACAATAGTTTATACAGTATAATATGAAAAGTTCAAGGATTTGCCTTTTATAGTTGAGAAGAAAAATATGAATGTGTATACTACTGAAATTGTGTTTCATTATTTAATTGCCAAGATTAATAGGTGTACTTGCATGTGTGCTACTACTTTTATTTTTCCCTTTTTGCAGAGGTGGGAGCACGGGACAAGCTACCCTCACCAGAGGAAACAAACCAGACTTGAAGAATCTGTTTTTATTTTGTTGTAGTGTAGATTTAGGTTGAATTTTAAACAGAAGATCCAAAGGAGAGAAAGATGAGAAGTATTGTTTGCATTAATCTGATCAGTTGTAAACAGCATTCTGCCTTCTGTTCTGTTTGTCTGTGTCTCTGTTTGCCTCTCACACACACCCCCATCCCCACCTTTACCCCGTGTAATGTTATAGTGTGAAATTTTTCCTTGGTATGTTTTTTTCTGTAGGGAAATGCTAAAATAAAAATAAAGAGCAACTACATTGGTTTATTTTAAAACTAAATACATACCAGCACGCCATATATCATATACAAAGCCCAGGTTAAATTAACAGATTTACACAAAATTTATGTGTAGGACTTCTATTTCTATGTCACCAAGAACACTGGATCTGTGTTCATTAATGAAGAAACTCTTCAGTCCACTCTAAGATTAAAAAAATGTTTTATGAGATGCTTTAGTCTGAGTCCAGCAATCACTTGGATACACGCTTAATCCATACAAAAGAGCTAGGCCCATGCACAATAACTGTCACATTAAGAATGAGGAAAGGTTTGAGAGGATACCAAATCTTAGCTCTTCTACATGCAGATGACTTTCATTGTATGCATAGTACAATGAAATAACATCCTTTAAAAATGCGGCTATGCATTGGAGTGTACAGACTGACAGGTTTTGAAGAACTTTATTACATAATCTCACATTTAGCATAGCAGAATACATTCTAGATGCTAAATTGCTAATGTCTAATTTGAACCCCCAAGGTTATTCCACTGTGTCAGTCAGCCTGCATTCTTCTTCTTATAATCACTCAGCATCTGAACTAATGTCTCCTGTTCACTTTCCAAGGTGTACAAAATATTCTTTTCATCAGACCCAATGAGATTTTGAACAAGCCCTTCAGACAAGGTTTTACTAAGCTTGATTCACTTGTTTTGGTTTTATTCTTTTTTTACATGATGAAAAATTGTGCGCTGTGAATACCATATGTGCTGCCAGTTCAGCATTATTTAGTAAATTTATGGGCTTCCGAAAATGTGAAAGCAAAAGTAGAGTCAAACTTAACTTCTCTACATTAGTAGAGTTCAGTAATTCCTAATGCTCGTTTTCAGTAGTAATGTTCACATTTCCCACCATAAACTTGAAGCAGAGCTCACTAAAATAGAGAGGCATTCTTTTCATTGATTTCCATGGACTTTGGTTCATTGATTGCCAAGTACTCATATCCATTTGCAAAACTCAATAGCAAGCCATCTTTCTATGGCAAAGCAGCTGAATCGATGATCAAATAAAAAGAACAAAATCTAAACATTGCATTTTTTTTTCTGTTGAAATAAGATGAGAAATTAAGTTTTAAATTAGAAAACAGTTATTAGTTAAATCAAATTAGCATATTACCAGCTTGTTAAAGTTGAAACCTAAATTAGAATACTCTTAGCTCATTATAGCTGAAATGGTCTTGCTAGAGAATCTATTTGAAATTATGAAATTTGCGATTGCAATATTGAAAACTCATAAGATCAAGTTCCTTGGAAAATTTGCATCACCGTCTAAGCAGGGAGGCCCAAAAGCTCTTACTCATTGTGCTGCAGTGCTATATGCATACATTATGAAACCCACAAAGGATCATTATAATCTAATTATTAAAGGCAGTCATTATCCTTTCAGTTACTAATTAGGGCATTCAAACACATACTGGTAATATTCCAAAATACATAGAGGGGTAAAATTTTCAGAGTGTTTCTTCACCCTTTAGAGCTCTTTGCGAAAACAAAGGAGCAAAAAACAATAAAGGGGCATTCTTCCAGATCAATTTTAGTAACAGTTTTATTGTATTAACATTCTTATTTATCTAAAACATGTCTTGCATCACTACATCTCAGACCCACATTCTTCAAATATTTGGAATATCTCTATAATCAGCCTCTCAAACACCTTATAAAGTATGGCTTTTAAACCACAATTTGAAATCAATTAGTTTCCACAGGAAGAGACAATAAAAAGATGTCACAAGTTTCAGTTAAAAAAAAATAATAAAAAATCCCTAACCCTTTCCTCTCTATGATTTTATTTTCTCATTTCCATACATTGTATCCTTTTTTGTGTAGGATTAGATGGAACACACATCTGCACTAAAGACTAAAGCCAAAGTCTAAAAAATGAGCCAAACTTTGTTACAGTGTTTGCCAGAACTGAAATGACTCAGCATGCAAATTTAACTCTGACAGTGAACAGAAGGCTTCATGATGCTGAGTGACTGGACAGCAAAATGGCAGATGAAATTAAATGCTGATGCAAGCAATGTATATACACAGAGAAAAACAACTCTAATTTTGCATACACAAAACGATGGCCTGAATTATCTCTGAAAAAATAGCTTACACTCCTGGTACATGGTCCTCTAAATGATGTCATTTTAAACCTAAGCAGCAGTTAGAAAGGCAGATGAAATGTTAGGAATTATAATGAAAGTATCCAAACTCAAACCAGAAAACATCATTATGCCACTATTCCCGACGCTGATACCAGCTGCAGTTTGCTCATTGCAAAAATGATACCCACTGCAGAATCAGAAAAGCTGTGGAGAAAAGTGCTAAATATCTTCAGCAACAGGGAACAACTTCTATACACAGTGAGAGA
Organism: Coracopsis vasa; assembly: GCA_026283785.1. Classification (NCBI taxonomy): domain Eukaryota; kingdom Metazoa; phylum Chordata; class Aves; order Psittaciformes; family Psittacidae; genus Coracopsis; species Coracopsis vasa. The sequence goes on from JANHGB010046774.1 coordinate 25,832, forward strand.
CTAAACATATTGTAACTTTAGCTAGCAAGAGACTAGTAAGGAGAGAGATGATGAGTCTTAAATGTTGTGGTAAAAGTGCTTAGCAAAATTTACTACTTCTTGTAACCCAGGATTTAATGATGACTTGATAAAATGACAAAGGAACATTTTAAAACTCCACCTTCAGAAAAATAAGTGGTTTTCCATACATGTTATGATGAAACTGTGGCACTGACAGGCACAGGACATTATGGAGGCCACAGGTTCTGAAAGAAAACAAACAGTTCTATTCACGGAAGAAAAGTCCTTTGAGGTTCAAATGAAAGCAATACCTCAAAAAATCTGATTAAATAGCTTCTTAAAACATATTACAGACATGTGCACACAGAGCTATAAAGCAACCTAATCCATAATTCAGGAATAAATTAAATAGGGCTTCATCTATACAGCATCTGATGCCAATTTACAAAAGAAACTTGAAAATCACACATTCTGGGGTAAAAATTTGCAGAAGAAGAATATTCCCTCTAACCAGAAAGGTATAATTTCATACAGTGCTTCATCTGTCAGGAAGTCTCACTACAACTTGTCTAAATGAAGATCAGTGCAGCGTAAAAGAGGAAATTTTGGTGGCACAGGCAACATCAGTCTATTCAGATTAGGAAGTCATTAAGCAGATGACAGGACACATGTATCTTCCCACCTGTCTACTCATGTAAAGGTCAGAATGCAAAATTAGCATAGAAAAATTAGCCAGGACTCCAAATACTGAAAATGTCTGAGGAGGCTTGATAATGGGCTTGACATAATCCTTTCTTTATTATTAATTTTGTGAGGACTGAGCATGATAGGGACCAACCACAGAAAACTGCAACTCACAGATTGCTCTATTACTCAGATTCAGTAGCTGGGTATAGAGACATCAGTTGTTAAGAGTTCTAATGTCTCAGAGCATAGGGTTTTCAATAATTCATGTGCCACACTTGGCACCTCCCAGAAATGAGCTTTAAAAAGCCAGAGGTGAGCTGCAGATGAGAATTAATCTCATTGCTTGCAAAGCACTACATTATTCCTAAATATTGATCAAATTCCCCTGAGATTCAACTTGTGTATGTTTGGTCATCTGTGGTATTTCTAATTGAATTGATCTCCATGGATTCTCCACTAGTTAGGTACATATAAATTATACAAACTGAGTGCTGGGAGACATGAATCTCATATGGAATATCTGTCCGAGGGGAAATTCTACAATGCCAAAACACAACCTATCTCAAAGCAAGATAAAATGTTCCATTCCTTTTGCATATTTTTTTTCCCCTTCAGTACAGTATCTAATATAAATATTGACTATTTACCACTTACACTTAAATAATTCATTCAGAATGGATTGCTTCTGTCATTTCCCCTTCAGAATGTTTATGAGATCATATGATTCCTTGAAATTGTATATTATTTCATAAAAAATCATTCTATTGGAAAATAATTGATCTGATTTATGAATATTATTACTATTATTTACATTTATCAATATTAAAGGTGGTATTTCTTGACACAACTCAAAACTGAGGCTCTGATTACTTACTTCAATATGAGTTCCTATGTCATAGTTGGAGAATGAGTATTTTTTGCTTACTCTTTGTTCTGATATCAGTGTAGAGGAATAACATCCTGCTTCCCTAAGCTCTTCAGTTTCTTAAGGTTGTGCCATTTCTCTAGAACTCCTAATCTAAAAGATAGTAGATATAGGAATCATTAGCTTTCTGGTGGTTTTCACATTTACTGTTCTCTACAGCTATTAAAACACTACTCAAAGAAGTCTACAAAGATTTGTGTGAGAATTTTATGCATCTCTTCTGCAAATCAGTGTTTGGGGACACTTATATCGGGTAACTCTTTATAGGACTATTCACAGGAGCTCTAGGCACTTGAACATAAGTCCTGCTACGTGAAGATCTGAATCACCTTCTCTCTCTGCTAGCTGGAGAGTGCACCTTGGCCCTGAATCCAGAGTAACCATTTAAATTAGGCATTTTGGTTTGCTTCATCAAATCAAGCAGAATGAACCTAGGCCCTAAGATGTAGAGAACCAGTAGGAACAGACTGAAAAAGTAACTGTGATTTTACAGCTAAGCATTACATTTTTGCACTACTTTTGAATACACAGTTTTGCAAATTGTGCCTGCTTGGCTTTCATCCTGGTTACCTCGTTAGTCACAGCTCTCCAAAGACAACATCCTGACCTAGCTATTAAAGAAATGATGAAATGATACTGTGTCTGTGTATGATTTAGAAGTGTCCCCACACCTGTGAAATCTTAATTAACTTTATGTAGTTCAAACTATATAACACCTTTAAAAAAGATATTTACATTATTCCCTGCCTTTTGGTCCATTATCATTTGAATTCCTTTTTCAGAGCCCATTATAGCCAGTACTTTCTCTCAACACAGCCCTCAAACATATGTTTCCAAAACTCAGTTTGATTAAACATAATAGTTCAGTTGTGTTAATCATTATTTCGGTATTCTTCTTCCCAGTGTAGCTGTCTGTTAGCATAAAACACAGTAATTACCAAAAATACATGTTTGTGACAGTGTTGACAAGCCAGAAATTCATGGCTGGGTAAAAGGAAGCAGATGTAACACATTTTTTTCCTTTTCTGATCTGTAGTAGGTATTTTTTGTTTACGTTATCCTTTGCCTCAGACAGACAGAAAGAATGTTTTCCACTATGGAAAACAAAACAAAACAAAACAAAACAAAACAAAACAAAACAAAACAAAACCCCACCAAAACCCCCTACAATAGAATAAAACAAAACAATTTTTACCACATTACCTTTTGGGAACTCAGAGTGAAATCATACCTGTGGACAGACTTGAGATATATTTTTTAGAAGATTCAAAGCAATAAAGGATTCTACTCCCTTGTTTTCAAAACTGATTCAAAGTCAGATTTTTTGGAGGCATGAATTTATTTTGAGATGCAGAACACACTTTTCTGGACTTATGGGAAAAGAGGTCAGGTGCTGACCTACCAAAAATATTTGAAATTTTAATAACTTACATGCAATCTCAACCATTATTAAAGCAAGAAATTGTGTGCTCTTATAAATCCAACTTGATACCAATAGGAATCCTAGGATGCCAAAATACATTCAAAAACCTGACCCTTTATAAGTGAAAGCCTGGAGAACACTACTTACTTGAGCTATCAAATTTGGTCTTACTATTAGTTTACATATATCTAAGCACAAATGTGATGTTAACAGCAAATAAAATGATCTCGCCAGCACCTCAAGGACAAAAGTCTCCTAGCAAAATGTCAGGGTAAACACATAGCGACGTTGTCATTACAAGCTCTGGGCCCATCTGTACCATGGACCATATCTTTTGCTTCCACAACACAGAATGCCTTGCACTGTCAAATACAGTCAGCCAAGTGTGCTTTGGCTGCAAGAATTTTCTCCCTATAGTGGCAGTGTCTCTGTTGCTCATGTGTCACCTGCCCTTTCTTCCAATGTCCATAAACTTTCCTTTTCCACCTAAGTTCAGGAGGAAGATCCCTGCTCAACCAAGCCAGGGTTCTGCTCCACTTGCTTGATAGCTAACTGCTGAGGAGCTAGAAGGCCAATGGCTGGAATGCTACAAATTAAAATAATGTGTTGAGTTCTGGGAAACAGCATGGATTTATATCACTCGAAAAGCCAGTGTTAAGAGGCAATGTAAGAGCAGACGTTTTGTTCAAACAGCTGTTAAACAGAATGACTTCATACTGCTACCTGGACTATTTGTTCCTGTGGGGTTTTAGCCTCAACAGAGGCAAGCCCCTATAGCTGAAATTGGAAGTTACACCGTGCTGCCAGGATTTTGGGAATCCACAGGTGGCCATGCCTGTGGTTTCTGGATATCTTTTTCAATGACAAAGCTACATATAGTCTTTAAACTGCAGCATTTTAAGTAAGTGTGTATCAGCAGAGACTTAACTTTCTGCTGAACTTGGGGCTGACAATTTCTTTTTAAGTTAGCAGAGGGGAAAGATCTTGAAGGTTGACTCTGGTGTTGGTGAGAGATACATAATACAGCTACTGAAGTTGTGTCAAGAGGAAATTTCTATGGCTCTAACACACGTAAGAAGATAGCCCCTGGTAACTCTTTCTTGTAGTTTTGGTAGCCTTACCTTTATTAATTTATACAAGAAAAAAAGACAGAAGAAATCTGTGGAAGAATTCTAGACAAAACTTTTTCATTCAGAAGACAGTTCTTACATAACAAGAAATTATTCTGTCACTGTATCCTTTCCTAACATATACACAATCAAGACAACCAATCTACCAAAGAAATGCCAAGAATTCCTCACAGAGGGACTTCTTTTACCACTTGCAAATCAAACAATTCTTCAGCTCATAAACTGTTCATCAGTAAAGGAACACAAGACGTCATCTGAATTATTCTCCAGGTCACAGCAAGATCAGCTGCTTATAACCATATCTCAAGAGTGCCAGTTGGTAAGACCTCCAGTGTTAAAGTCTGCACAATCCCTCCAACAAACCAGCCAATGAGTGCTTCTGATTAGAAAGCATTTCCTGATACAGAACTGAAATTTTCTTTCTGCCTTTCTACCAAAAACACGTATTTTAGTGATCACGAACACAAGAAGGTTGGATGGGGCTTTGAGAAACCAGGTCTAGTGGAAAGTGTCCCAGGCCATGGCAGGGGATTGGAATTAAATGAGCTTTGAGGTCCATTTCAATCCAAACTGTTCTATGAGGATTCTCTGGATAATTTTTCCCTTTGCTGTTACTAAACACTCAGAATGTCTCAAGACAGTTATTATGCCCTTTCTTACAACCCTTTTGGATTCTTTTCCGAAAGGTAAATGACCACAACATGCTAAACTTTGGGGAAAACATGGTAAGGGGGTCCAGAAGAAAAGGCTCAAGTATTTGCAGGATCAAGATTTACAGCCTTTTTTATTCTTTTTTTTTCTGTTAAAGAAATGGTTTTGATTTTCAAATAATACACAGAACATGTTAGGGTTGTTTGTTCTTTATTCTTTCGTTCTCTTATTTTTGTGCAGCCAGATGAAAGCAAAGGATAACTATGAAGCAGAGAAGGCTGCCGATTTAGGAGGCTGCAGAAAGCAAAGGATAACTATGAAGCAGAGAAGGCTGCCAATTTAGGACGCTGCAGTATTCCAAGCCCTATTCTTCTGCAGCTCAGTAATAGATGGCCTAAATGGCCACAAGGTGGTAATAGCGCTCCACATGAAAACGCTAAAGAGTGCTTAACAGAACAGCTTTAAAGACATACAAATGTCTGATTTACCTACAGTTGTAATCGCAAAGAACAGTAGTTGCTTTAGAAAAGAGGAAGAAAACAGGAGAACTAATAAAACACTGTGTACTGACCAACAGAGGGAAATGCAGTGACTAAGTGATACATGCATACCCACTGTATATTGTTATTTTAAAAACATACTTCTACTAGTATGACAATAATTAAGGACATAAATCAGGTAATAAAACCCACAAGAGTCTTGTGCAGTAGTTGTCTGGATGCTTTACCATTGTTTTAGTGAGAAATAATGGGGAAAAAACTCCTGGTTTACACTATGAATAGGAAAAATTACAGTGTAGTCCACTCTCTAGAAAACAATCTTGTCAAGAAGTTATAGGGCAGCTTCTGAGGTATATCTTTCTGTTAGTGCAAGTCTCAAAGTGCAAGTAAGTTTTATTATAAATCTCTCATCAAGGGACTGGATGAGAATATTTCCTATTTTTAGTTATTTGAGGGAACTTCTGTATCTTGCTAGTCAGAGCACCAGCTTAAATACAGAGAAATAAATTACATAGAGAAAATAAAAATTATCCCACAAACAACAATCCCAGGCTGCATCTAAACAGCAGAATGTGGGGTTGGTGACTTGAATGAGACAGGGAACATCTGGATCTAGGCATAACTTTTTATGACAGTCAGACCTTTGGCACTTGTTCTCTGGATTCTGTGACTTACTGTTCTCCACGCTAAGGATTCCCAGATTTACTTTTGTGGACTAACAACATGGACTTTGACAGAAGTTCAAAGCTGAATATTTGCAATAAAAGGCTTCAATTTCAGGGACCCAGTTTGCATATACTGCTCTCTGGTAACCACTGATCTGCAAGAAGATTTGGAGGTGGGGATAGTTTTCAAAAGGGAATTATTATAGCAATGTTCAAGACATACTGAGATAAACAACGTTAAAAAGAGAAGGTGTTTTTTTAAGGTACAAAACCCAGAGATGTCTGCAAGAAAGGATATCCCAGTATGGACAGACTTGTATTTCTTTGAAGTGTTAGTTCAGGAGCAGGATGAGTGAAATACGGAGATAAGACAGATGTGATGTTCCTGCAGACTCCTATGCTGAACGTTTGTCCCAACTAAACCTAGCATTACCTTCCTATTTGCAGGAAGTGGTTTTGACTCATTATCTTGGAAAAAAGAGGGCTGAAAGAGTTTGGGCTCTAAAAGTGCCTTTAAATCCTTTCTCAAGAAAATGAGTTACAAATAACAGCAACATGATACTGGTAAATGTAAAAAAGATGGCCACAGTATGAACATCACTTTAGGGATGATACATAATTGTACTTAAAAAGGAATTATGAGCTTTGAAAATGAAGACACAAAAATAATATGGTCCACTCTATCAGTAAGCACTGTATCATTGAGCAACCTGGTCTAGTGCAAGGTGTCCCTGCCTGTGGCAGGGGGTTGGAGCTGCATGAGCTCTGAAAGCCCTTCCAACCTAAACCATTCTATGATGATTCTATGATGTTTATCATTCACTCAAATAACTAGCGAAAACAAGCAGAAAATGTGCAGCTGAGACCTGAAATTTCATTCAAGCAATGGATCATTGGTCACTTCAATGTAAATCTAGAGCTAAATTTTCCTACTAGCCAGAAGCAGAAACTATTGTTTGACATTGACGTCTTTCTAAACAATCCTTTTTCTAGTACCCTATTGATGGCAGTATTTGATGTCTGTAAAACAAGTTAGGACTACTCATCAAATGTAAAGAATCACAGTCACAACTGTCATACATAAGTCTCAGAAATGGCAATCTCAGCACAGAGTCCAAAGAACAAGAGGGGATCAAGAGGTCCCAGCTGACTGTAACAGATGATCCTACAGTTCCCATTTGTGAATCTGGAAGCTGTGTGACTGCAGTCAGTGACAGGAAGTTATAGGGTGAAGATGACAGGCTTTAGCTTCTGTGTTTGGGTCTGACCTTTTCTGCTTGTGTCTGAAGGTGTCATAAATCCTCTAATTTAGTGATTAAGACACCATGTGACTGTAAGATTTAGACAGCACACAGGTCATAACTAAACAGAGGGAAGAGATATAGACCATTCCATCTCCTTACTCTCTATAGCCTTAAAGATATGATGGTGACTCTGAGTACCTAACCTGGAACAAGTATACACTCACTTTGAGAGGCCTCAAACCTGAAATGCAGGATGTAAGACACTGGTCATCCAAAATCCTGGTGGACTTAGAGGAGGGAAAAGCTTCCAGTGTTCAAAAGCACTAGAAAAATTCCAACATATATATATATAATTTTAAGGTAAATGTATTAATTTAGAAAGTCATACGTTTGGATACTAAAGTTTGGAGACAGTGTGTCAGTCCCAGGAATAAGTCAGCTATCTAATAATTCAGATAAATTGGCAGAAAAGTGTTTCTAAACATTGTGTATTGGAGTCTGTGGACTCCAAAGAATACATTGGTGTTAAAGCTGCATGGAAAGAATTTCCAGAAGATGGAAAACAAGTTAGGATACATATGAAGTGACACTTCATTTCTAATCATGTAGCTCAGCAATTATTATATGGGAAAACACTTTTACTACTAGATTTTACTGACAATAAGCTGATACTTGAAAAACAGTATGACAATTTAAAGTGTGTTTCAGATCAATGGAACCAAGCCTGGGGGAATTTGGATTTGTAAATCTCCCATTCCACTCAAACACTTCTAGCCATGACAGATTTTACAGCATACAGTATTCTACATTGGCTGTTCTGTGAGAAACATAATGAAAATCATGAACTTACTTAAATTTTACCAGTGAAGCATTTATCACTTCAAAGTCCAGAATGGGAAGTCATCCCTGGTAAAGTCAAGGCACTATTTGCACAATCAAAGATTACCTCCACTAAAAGTATTAGAACTGGGCCTTTTATTCTTGACCAAATGATGTAGAAAGATTGCACCAATTCTGTGATAATTACATGATTGAGTCATGTGAGTAATAATTCAGTCATCTTCTAGTTATCTAATTTGTGGTTAATATGAGCTCTTCATCATAAGTATTCAACTCATAAATCACTCCCTATTCACGTGGGAGTTCTTCACACTGAAGAAAGACTATTTAATGATGTGATTTTGGTGTTTATCTCTTCAGAAGGTAGCAAGTTAGTGGAAAAAAAAAAAATCACATCACTTTGTCCCACAGCAATTTCCTTTTGTCTAACAACAAAGAAATTCTCACTTATGCATATAGAATCGTAGAGTCATAGAATGGCTAGGGTTGGAAAAGACCATAAGATAATCTAGTTCCCTAAATCCACTGCCATGATCAGGGATACCTCACACTAAACCATGTCACCCAAGACTCTGTCCAACCTGACCTTGAACACTGCCAGGGATGGAGCATTCACAACTTCCCTGGGCAACCCATTCCAGTGCCTC